>PVJA010052215.1:0-12444 GCA_004027025.1 Myocastor coypus
GGAGGCCCCAGCAGGGGTCCAGTGTGCCAGAGCAGAGAGAAAGGAGGTTCCCCTAGGCAGTAGGGGGCCTGTTCCTCTCTCCACACAAGGCCACGCCTACTGTAGGCAGTGTGGGTTGGGCGGCATCCAGTGGTATCAGAGATACAGGGAGAACCAGCGAAAATTCAGGCTCTACTTGGGTCCATCATATCACCCCAGAACTCCCCCCATCCCTGGGGGGGCGGGGCAATTCCTTAGAAACCCTGGCATGGTGGTACACGCCTGTAATCCCAGCATTCAGGAGCCTGAAGCAGGAGGATTATTGGCAGCTGAAACCAGCCTGGACTACAAAGTGCGCTCAAGGCCAGCCTGAACTATAAAGAGAGACCCTACCTTGGAAAGAAAGAACAACAACATAAAGACAAAAAAACGATTAAACAGAATACTAAGGGGTAGGCTGGGTGTGGTGGTGCACACCTGTAATCCCAGCACTTGGGAGGCTGAGGCAGGAGGATCAGTGTGAGGAAGACCAACCCGAGCTACCAAAGTGAGCTCGAGACTGCCCTGCACTGCGTAGTAAGACCCTGTCTCAAAAGACAAAAAATAAAAACAAAAAAACTAAGAGGTAAGGGTATAGCTCAGTGGCACAAGTGCCTGCTTGGCAAGCAGATTCAGAGTTTGATTTCCAGCATAGAAAAGAAGAGAAAGATGGCACTAAATTCTCTTCTTCTACAAAGTGTAATTTTGCTGTTGCTATCTTTTGGTATAGGGATTCTCTACGTAGTTTAAGCTAGCCTGGAACTTCCTCCCTGCCCAGGCTGGCCTCCAACTCACGATGACCTTTCTGCCTCAGCCTCACAAGTGCTGGGAGTACAGGCCTGTGCCACTGTGCCCGGCCTTTAACTGTCTATTACTGAACATGCTTTCCTCCTTTCGTCTCGTGAAAGGGTCTCACTAAGCGTTCCAGGCCAGCCTCAAACTTGCCACCTCAGCCTCCCATGCTGGGATTGCAGGCAACCACGACCTCGCCCAGCAGGTTTCCTCTTAAAGGGTAAAACCCTGAGGTGACTCAGGCACATTTTGGCTACAAAGGCTCCTAAGCGCAGCGAAGGCCTGCTCAGCATCTGAAGGATAATGACAAAAAGCACCTTTCATCCCGGCGCCTGACTTCAGTGCCGGCATCCTCCCAGCTTTCTGCCAGCCCCCTTCCCAGTCAGCCATCGGGAAGAATGGACTCAGCTGCCCCCAATCAGCACTTCAGCACTGAGCCCCCCCCCACACACTTGGGATGAGCTAGCACTGCTGCTGGGCAGGGGACAAGAGTGACAGTACTTTCATCCACACACAAAAGCTAAGCAATAAAATAATCCAAAGGGAAGCCCTTTCAGAACAAAGATGGGGGCGGTAATGCCAGCATTCAGGAGGCTGAAGCAGGAGGGTCACTGCGTTTCAGGCCAGCCTGGGCTATGGAGATAGCTCAGCACCATAAGTGCCTACCTGGCAAGTGCAAAGTCCTGAGTTCCATCTCCAGTCCAAAACACAAACAAAAAACAACAAAAATGCCAGGTGTGGTGGGTGGCACACACCTGTAATCAGCACTCAGCAGGCTGCAAGTGTGAGGCCAGCTTGGACTACAACACAGTTCCAGGCCAGCCTCCACTACAGAGAAAAACCTCGTCTCTAAACAAACATAAAAACAACAACAATAAAGGATCTGCCACTGGCAAAAAAGCTGAATGTATAAATTTACAATGGTGAGTTTTCTAGCAGGCTTAAAACTTTCCATCGGTTTTTTTTTTTTTTTTTTGTCTTTTTGAGACAGGGTCTTGCTATGCAGTTGAGGCTGGCCTTGAGCTCACTTTTGTAGCCCAGGCTGGTCTCGAACTCACACTGATCCTCCTGCCTCAGCCTCCCAAGTGCTGCGATTACAGGCATGAGCCACCACACCCGGCTCCATCAGTTTAGAGCAGCACACACACACACTCACACACACACACAATAAAATTGAACAGTGCCTTCCCTCCAGGAGGGCATCCGCCTCAACCAATCTGACACTGACTACTGTGCTTCCTCTCTGGAGGGAGGGGGCTGGGTCTCGCTGTAGACAGGGACAGGCAAGCCCAGCTGGCACGGGCAGGGAGCTAGCAGGGCCTGTGATCACCACCATTGGGCCCAGCCTCTGCAGAACAGCTAGGCAGTGGAAGGCACTGAGCACACTTAGAGCGCCCTGGTGCCCATTCATCACCCCATGACTGGGTTTTCTAAGCCAAGAGGATCAATGTGCATCCCCAGTAGAAGACCACACCTGAGGCTCCACCTCAGCTCATGGTTCGACACTGGCTGGGGATCTTGATCCCTTCTCTGGCTGTTCTGACCACTGCGACCCCAGTTCCCAACTGTCCCCACTGCCCTCCAGGTGCATACCTTAGTCATGTCCACGGTGTCGGGGACCACGAACATTCCTGGAGGTGGCTCCTTGTAAATGGACATGATATCCCTGCACAACACCAAGGGAGAGTGAGGGGGGCCCTCGCAGAATAGCTGTCCTGCCTCGGAGAGCCGTGCTTGGTACCACTGCCTCTCCACCAGCTTACTGGCTGAGCAATCTCAGCTAAGGGCTTGTCAGGCAGGCCAGAGCAAACTGTTAACAAAGAGGCCTTGTTGCCGGGTGTGGTGGCTCACGCCTGTAATCCCAGCACTCAGGAGGCTGAGGCAGGAGGATTGGTGCAAGTTCGAGACCAGCCTGGGCTACAAAAGTGAGCTCAAGGCCAGCCTCAACTGCATAGCAAGAGCCTGTCTCAAAAATACAAAAAAAAGACAAAAAACAAAGAGGCCTTGTCTCCTCTGAGGGAGGGCTGGGAGGGGCAGATCGGGGATCCTGAGGGCATGGCTGGAACCCCCAGAAGCCACAGTCCCGCCCCTCTCCCTCCCTCTGCAGGGCAGCTCACTTACTCCCACCCCTCAAGTTCCCAGGGACTGTTCAATGGTTACAGAAAAGTGCCTCGGTGACCAGTAAGACAGAGCTCGCCTAAAATCCCAATTCCATGCACACTGGTGACGGGACTGTAGGAAGCAAGTTCATCCTGCCCGGTTTACCAATAAGGAGACCAATGAAGCAGAGCCCTCTGCAAGCTGGGGACAGGCAGACCCCATAAAGTCACTAGTACCCACGTGGAAGACGCCTCTGGTGTGTGCTACAGGTGCATTTCTAGGTGTTACTTCATCAACAGTACACAGCAGGGTGCACGCAATGGGGTAAAGAAGCGCTTCCCTGCATGGGAGGAAAGGTCCAGGGAGCCAGTGTGTGCGTGTGGTGGGTGAGAGCAAGCAACAGGGCAGGGAAAGGACTGGCCCAAACTGCAAAGTCCTCAGGGACCAGGTCTGCAGCAGCCGAAGAGTTAAATGCCAAGTGAGTCAGAGGTAGCGATCCCTGATCCCTGGGGGTGAGAGTCCTGGGTCAGGCGCTGTGCCAGGGGTGCTACAGGCACAGAACCGTTTCATGTGCCTTACAACCTCCGAAAGCCGTTGGAGAACCTGAAGGAACAGCACGGGACGCTATGTGGACACTTGCAGGGGGTGTGTGGAGAGGTCTGCTATCATGAAATGGGTTTCAGGATTAACAGCGGTTAAAAGGCATTATGATGAGCTCTCTACTACCCTAAGTGCTCTGGCACAACCAATGTCTTAGACGACAGAATCCAGGCTCAGTCACCCAAGAAATCAGCACAGAAAGGACTCTGGTCGTTCCTTCTGCGCCTCAAATGAGTATGCGTGCTTCGCGAAAGGGAAGCAGATGACCTACGAGGTGGGGGTACGGAAAAAAGTCCCAAACCCGGCGTTCACTCGCGAATAACATGGGGGGGTGCAAGTGGAGGAGCGGACAGCTCTGGGGGACCACAACAGGGCTTTAGAGGAAGTTCTGAAGGAAGTAAGGTGAGCGCTCTCGACCTGGGGACAGAGCTTGTGGGAAGACTAAGAAGCAGGCTGGCTGGCGCCGGAGGCAGCGCGAAGCCTGGAGTGCGGGTTAGGAGCCCAGGGGGCCCGATGGGTGGGGCCTGCGGCCGCGTCGGAGTATCCGGGCGGCGGGGGGGGGGGGGCGCCTGCGGGCTACGGGGTCGGGTGGCGGGAGCAGAGAGGGTGTCCAGGCCGGGAGAGCTCAGGGAGGCTGCCGAGGGGCGGGGTCGACCTGGCCGGCAGGGGTCGGGGCCACGGGATGGGGGTGGGGCGCTGGGGGGGTAGTGCCCGGGACCGAGGGGAGGCGGCCCGGCTCACCGCTTGATCCGGAGCAGACACTGCGGCGCGGTGCGCTCTCCGTCCCAGTCGGAGCTGAGCGTGGGGTCCCAGTGGCTGAGGAGCGCGGCGCCGTGGGCCGCGGCCGAGGGCGGGAGTCCGGGCAGCGGGGCCAGGCCGCTCCCCGGCGCCCCGGCCCCGCCCGCCGCCGCCGCCGCCGCCCACACGTCGGGGAGGAACGGCGGCCCGAACCCGCCGCCGCCGCCGCTCACGCCGACCACCCCGGCCACGCCACTTGCCCCGGGGCCTGTCGCCCCCGCGCCCGCCGTCGCCGTCGCCGCCTCCTCAGTCGGACTCTCCGCCATCGCTGCTTCGCTTCCGGGACCGCTCGGCAGCACGTCCGCCGACCAGAGCGGCCGCTGCTCCCGCCCGCTGCCGCACCACCGAGAGCCGGGCCAGAGCGTCCCTCCCTCAGCGTCCCAGCCCGGGCGGTGCTCGCTCCGCCCACTCCCGCCCCAACCAGCGAGACAGCGTGGCCAGAGCGTCCACCGCGGTCCTCCGGTTGGGGGCGGGGACTTGTGGTCTGTGGGAGTGCTGGGTCTGCGCTCGTCCTGCGCGGTGCAGGGGTGGGAGGGAGCTGCGAGCCGGGTGGGATTCGCTGGCTGTTTCAGGTACAAGAACGGAAAAGGGGCAGAGAGGCTGGTTGTGGCCGGTTCACGCCAGTCGTCCCAGCACTTGGGAGGCTGAGGCACGAGGATTGCAGTGCGTTCGAGGCCCGCTTGGGCTCTAAAGTGAGTTCAAGGCCAGCCTGAACTGCTGTGGCATCTGGGCTCAAAATCAATAAATATTAAAAGAAAATCTGAAAGAACCAGCGGCAGCTTTGCGCTTCCTGGAGCCCGTGGGAGGGGCGAGGGAGAGGGAGGGACAGAGGCTGTGTCTGAAAACCTGTAGTACCAGATGTGCTTGAAAATTTAGGAAAAAAAAGAAAATTTAGAGGCGTCCCGCGTCGTGGCACTCGCCTATAATCCCAGCACTTGGGAGGCTGAGGCAGGAGGATCGGTGCGAGTTCAAGACCAGCCTGGGCTACAAAAGTGAGCTCAAGGCCAGCCTGAACTGCATAGCGAGACCCTGTCTCAAAAAGACAAAAAAAAAAAAAAAAAAAAAAAAATTTAGAGGCAACCAGCGGGTACAGGCCAGCACCCAGCAGCCCAAACACCATTTCTTTTCTTGTAGCCCAGGCTGGTCTTGGGCTCAACGCTGATCCTCCTGCCTCCGTCTCCCAAGGGGTGGGGTTACAGGTGTACACCAGCACCCCTGGCTCACACACGATTTCCACAACAAAGTGTATGGATGTCCATGCTATCCCGGGATGTTTCTGATGTCACCTTGGTTTACATTTCTGCCACCAAGTTTGTTTTTGGAAAGTAATCTTGTTTTCAGGGCTTTGTGAACGTTCCCTCATGGCCTTTGGACCTGAATGGTAATTGCCAATACTTATTTAAAGCTCCGGATTTGCATTTTAGCTGACATTTATTGAATCCTTAATGTCAGGCACTTTATCGGCTTTGTCGTATTCCTTCCCTTCAGCAGTCCAATGATGTAAGTACTATTATTAGGTGTTTGGGGCAGATGGGAAAGCAGGCCCACAGATATCCAGTCACTTCCGTGGGTCACACCGAGAGCAGGCACCTTGAAGGGACCCAAGCCGAGTACACAGGTTCAAACTGCATGTGACCCTGGAACTCTGCTGCACTTAACAGTATTTTACCTTGTGCCAATTAGCCTGTCCATTGTCACACGTGGTACACACACACACACACACACACACACACATGCACACACTCACCCTGAGGCTGCAAACCTTGTGTTGTGAGCCCTGAGCTAGGCACTGCTTCCTACTTAACCTTGAAGGAAAATCAATCAGCATTTTATAGACTTCACCCTTTGTTGGTAGTGTTGTAGCACTATAATAGATGCCAACATGGAAAGATAGAAAAGAGACAGGGCTGGTGGTGCAAGCAGGTAATCCCACCTCTCTGAGGCAGGAGATTCGATTGCCAATCCAATCCCAGCCCCAGGCACTTAACAATTTACTGATACCTTATTTCAAAAGAAAAAAAAGCTGGGCGTGGTGGCTCACGCCTGTAATCCCAGCACTCGGGAGGCTGAGGCAGAAGGATCGGTGCAAGTTCGAGACCAGCCTGGGCTACAAAAGTGAGCTCAAGGCCAGTCTCAACTGCATAGTGAGACTCTGTCTCAAAAAGACAAAAAAAAAAAAAAGCCCTTTGATTTTCTTTTTTTCCTTTGGAACCAGGGTTCAAACTCAGGACCTTGGCTTGCCAGGCAACCACCTGTGCCACGGAACTATCTCCCTGCCCCCCTTTTTTCAAAATTTATTTATTTATTTATTTATTTATTTATGGCCGGCTCAGCCTGCCCTGGGGGTGGGGCTGGTGAAGCATGTGGTGCTGGGGATCGAACTGTGGTCCCTGCTGTTGTCTCAGCTTGCCAAAGCAGGTGCGTTAGACCACTGAGCTACTTCACTATTCCCGTGGGCATTATTCTTCTCTCTTGCCCATTCAAGCTAGAACTCTTCCTTACTTTTAAAGGACTTCTGATTTTTGTGTGGATATGATTCAGTATGGTGGTCCAAAATTCAAAAAGAAGACCCCCAGCCCCACCCTGCCTAGGCTACAGAGCCCTAAATTGACTTCTCCCTTGCTCCAGGGGGGCCGTTCCCGAGCACACGGTCCACAAATGACTGCAGGGGGAAAAAATGCTTACAGAGCTTCAGAATGAACAGATTGTGGTTCAGCCTCTTGCCTAGGTCTGCATCCCTGGTGTGGTGGCAATCCCTGTCAGTCAGGGTTTCTCTGAGGATTTTTATTTTATTCTTCGAGATAGAGTCTCATTATGTAGTTTTAGGCTGGCCTTGAACTCACTATATAGCACAGAGAAGCCGCCATGCCCAGCTTCTCTGTGGATTAAATGTGAGATTTTTCACAAGTGTTTTTGTAAACTGGCAAGCCCTGTACAAAGAATCGCCACCTCACTGGGAGCAGTGCCGGGAGCCTGTCATCCCAGTACTCAGGAGCTGAGGCAGGAGGTTCGAGGCTAGCCTGAACTGCATAGTGACACCGTGTCTCAAAAAAATGAAAGAATGGCTCATTCACCCCACCCTGTCCTGTCTCATCCTGACCTTTGTTTTTTCGGGACTGGGGTTCGAACTCACCACCTTGCACTTAACAGGCCAGCATTTGTGCCACAGGTTTGTTTGTTTGTTTTGTGGTACCGGAGATTGAACTCAGGACCCTGCACTTGCCAGGCACGCGCTTATTCTACTGAGCTATCTCCCCGGCCTGGCCTTTGTATTTTTTTCCTCCTGTGAACCTTTCCCTCCCTAGGAAAATCCTTGCAGTTTTAACTCCGTTTTCTGCTCCGAATCTAGCCGAGAAGCAGCGCTGGTATCTGTGGAGGAGGCGATGAGAATGGGTGGGAGGTGCCGGCCAGGCCAGGGTCACTACCGCAGAGCCACTGGCTAGCGGTCCTCGGCCTTCACGGCTGCCGCTGTCGCACCCGCAGGCATATCATTCTCATTAATTAGCCGCCGTAATAACGCCCTCCTTGGTGGCAACGCCTGGCTTCTCTCGCCCGGCTCCGTTAGGGCCCACACTTCTTGTTTTGTGGTCACTCCCAGCAGCTAGGAGGCCACCCCGCCTCCACCCCAGGGCAGGAAGCTCTTCCGTTCTCCCCCGCCCAACCTCCAGGGGATGCTGCAGAAGCGAACAGAATATTGGGTGTGGCGGCGGCGTGCACCTGTCCTCCCAGCACCTGCCAGGCTGAGGCAGGAGGATGGCTGTGAGTTCAAGACCAGCCTGAGGGAGAAGCCCCTCTCCATCCCCCAAAAGCAAGCAAACGATGCTGGCCTAGGGCGTTAGAATTTTGTCTGGCCCTCCTCTGTGACGCCAGCTTTCCTGTAGAAAGGTAAAGACAGGGCCCGGCGGGATGGCTCAGTGGTCTAAAGCCCCTGCTTGGGAAAGCTTGGGCGGCTTGAGGGACCGCGGTTCGATCCCCGGCACCACATGCTGTGCCAGCCCTGCCCTCGGGGTGGGCTGAGCCAGCCATAAAAAAAAAATGACTGAATAAACAAACAAAGGTTGTGAAACAAGAAAAAAATAAATAAATAAATAAAATTAAAAAAAAAAAAAGAAAGGTAAAGACAGGGTTTCACAAAGCACTGTGAGTGAAGGGCTGCTGGGGACCAGTGTGCCACCTGCCTTGAAGCAGCCAGTCCTCTGAGGGGGAGCAGGAGCCAGACAGGTGGCAGCGGGGGCACCAGTGCCTCCTCCAGGTGGCCGACTTTTCAGGGCCACAGCAGGCTGCTCTCCCAAGACAGCGTGGCAGAGGGCAGGAGTGCATCAGCCGGAGCAGCTCGCATGCCAGGACTGGGCACCCAGCTCAAGCCTGCCTCTCCCCACTGCTGGGACAGCCTGCCCTGGGCCCGTAGTCTGGACTTCCTTTTATATTTTTGAGACTGGGTCTCTGTGTAACTCAGGCTGGCCTTGAACTCACAGGAAGTCGCCTACCTCAGCCTCCCCATGGCTAGGATCCCAGGTATGGCTGACCATGCCAGGCTCTGACTTCCTTTTTTTAAATTTTGTATGGTGTGGTGTTGAGGATGGAACCCAGGGCCCACAGCCTGCTAGACAGGCACTCGCCACTGAGCCACACAGCACTTGTCACCCCGGGAACAAGATCGGGGGCACCCTGCTCATGCGATGTCCCTCCCCAAAGGGCAGGACTTGACGAATGTCCAGAGTCCAGGTCTCAGCTGTGCCTCAGCACTTTCTAAAAGACACGCCGGGAAGACCCGTCTCTTTGCCTGCCCTCCCGGCCCCCGCTTTTGTTTTGGGTTAGTGTCGGTCCAGTGGCTTTCCAGGCATACATCTTGACCTGAAAGGAAAAGTCCGAACCCAGAGTGAGTGTTTAAGGCTTCTCAGTCATAGCAGCTCTGCTTAAATCTTTTCAGAATCTACCTATCAGAGCCAGCTGTGCTGCTGGATGATGTCATCCCAGGGCAAGTTTGGAGCCAGCCTAAGCTACATAGGGAGCTCAAGGCCAGCTGGCATCACTTATAGAAACCTCGTTTCAAAAACAACAAACAGGAAAAGGGGATTGGGATATTGCTCAGTGCAAAGCCCTTGGGTTTGATCCTCAGTACTAAAAAAGAAAAATATAGGGGCTGGGATACAGCCCTGTGGCACAAGTGCACTCCTAGCAAGTGCAAGGTTGAGAATTCAAACCTCGGTCCCACTACCACCACCACCAACAATAACAAAAAACAAACAGCGCCAGGGAGATAGCTCTGTGGCACAAGTGCCTGCCTGGCAAGTGCAAGGTCGTGAGTTTGAACCCCAGTCCTGCCAAAAAAGAAAAGAAAAACATATATGCATACTATTAATGAGATGCAGGTAATTTTTTTTTTTTTTTTTTTTTTTTTGTCTTTTTGAGACATGGTCTTGCTATGCAGTTCAGGTTGGCCTTAAATTCACTTTTGTAGCCCAGGCTGGTCTCAAATTCATACTGATTCTCCTGCCTCAGCCTCCCAAGTGCTAGGATTACAGGTGTGTGCCACCACGCCCAGCTGGGCTTTGTATTCTAATTCCAGGCTTTGTCACCATGCTGAGCTCTTAGGGGGTCCTCATTATTTTTCTCATTGCTACCGTCAGAGAATATAACCAAAACCACATGAGACACGATGGGAAAAGATAGTAACTGTTAAAAGATTTAAAATCTTTTTCTTATGTATTTGGTGCAAGGTCTCACTGTGCAGCCTGGAGTCATAGTAATCCTCCTGTTTTCAGCCTTGATTAATTTTTTTTTTTACAGTAAAAGACACAGTGCCCCCTCAAAATCCTCACTCAGGAGTGCTATATGGTGCTGCATGCCAGTATTCCCAGCACTTAGGAGGCTGAGGCATGAGGATCACCGCAAGTTTGAGATCAACCTGTAACACAGTGAGCTCGAGGTCAGTCTGAGCCACATAATGGAGACCCTGTCTAAAAAGCCCCCCCGCCAAAAGGGGGCCAGCAAGATAGCTCAATGGTCTAAATCCCCTGCTTAGGCAAGGTTTTTTTTTTTTTTTTTTCTATATTTTAGGTGAAGGTCTACAGGGTGTTCAGGGTTTCACTAGTAGATGGGACTCGTAGTGATCCGCCTGTTTACAGCAGCCTCCCAAGAGCTGGGATTACAGATGTGTGCCACCATGTTCAGTCTCTTACGCAAGGTTAAGCAGGTGCAGGGGACCTCGGTTAGCTTAGATCCCCAGCACCACCCCCCAAAACCCCTCCTTCTGGCTTGAACACACCCATCCCGGGCTCTTGGCGCTCTGACACAGCTCTGGAGGGGCTTTCTGGGGTCGTTAGTGGCACAGTCACAGCCGCCTCAATGTCCTGAATGCACTGAAAACCTTTCGTAGTCATCTGGAGAAGAGTCGGGTCACAGGGTGGCGTGAGAGGGGTGCGTCAGGATGAGGGGGCGGGCTGACGCCCTCACGGTCTCAGGAGCCCATCTCCGCGGTGGGCGCTCGGGGCAGCGACATCGCAGCTTAGCTACACCTCTGAAGACCTCCAAGAGGACCTGCAGGACGGCTCCAGTGGCCACGCCGGTGGGAAGAATGGGTTTCAAGTGAGGCAATACTTGAGGGGGAATGACAAGGTGTCTTTTTTGTAATAAATGTTTAAAAATTTAAGCCGGGCGTGCTGGCTCACTCCTGTAATCCCAGCACTTGGGAGGCTGAGGCAGGAGGATCAGTGTGAGTTCGAGACCAGCCTGGGCTACAAAAGTGAGCTCAAGGCCAGCCACAACTGCATAGTGAGACCCTGTCTCAAAAAGACAAAAAAAAAAATTAAACATTTCCAGCCCCTCCCCTTTTTCATTATTTTTGAGTCTCACTGTGTGGCTCAGGCCGCCCTCCGCCTCAGGGCAGTCTCCTGCCTCAGCCTCCACGGCGCTGGATCACTGGCACCCACCAGGCTCTGCTTGGTCACCCTCTTGGGCCCTCCCCTAATAAGACATGGCTGTATTCACCTACAAATATTTTGTGCTAAGCAAAATGGCCCCACCCAGGCTGGCATGGTGGCTCACACCTGCAATACCAGTGCTTCAGAAGCTGAGGTAGGAGGATCACGAGTTCAAGGTCAGCCCCAAATGAACTGGAGTGAGACTTTGTCTCAAAAAGCAAAATGGTCCCACCTAACAGACCAGGCCCAAAATAAAGAACTCCAGGGTGGACAGGAAGTTATGGAATTAACTAGGGCCCCCAAGTTAACTAAGGTTTCGGGGGCCCGAGATGAGTTCTCTGTGGCTGCTGACTACACTTCCTGCCCAGCTGACCAGCGAGCATGCAGACTGTTCCTAGCTTGTCCCCAGGGGCTGTTCCTGGATTACTCTGGCTGCAGTGCCAGGACACCCAGGGGTCACAGGGCCCGCAGTTACCGTGTTGCCGGCCATCTGTTGTTCCCCAGTGACACTTGGGCTGCCAGCCTGGCTGCCCTGGGAGCCCTAATGCGGGTTCGTTCTAGCCTGCTTCCTACCAGCTCACAGAGTTACTTGTGGTGAAGAGGCTGTGGGAAGGAGGCAGTGACACAGGCCCTGTGCGGTCACAGCTGGGGCAGGAGCAGGGGCTCCCAGCATGGCCCGTGGTGGCTAGGCCCCTGCTGCGCGCTGTGCCCCCAGCCCACCCGGGATGCCAGTTGGGGGGTCCCAGGGCACAGAACAAAGGCTGCAGCTGCTCAGTGTCAGACAGGCAGCCGGGCCCTTGAGCAACTCCACGGACTCGAGGAACGCAGAGGAGCCATGGGAAGGAGAGAGGCGCAGGGCCTGAACTTCGGCCACACTGACCAGCTCTGTGACCCGGGAAGAGAGCCTGTCTTCTCTGAGCCTCCTGCTGGCCCTCTGTCCAAAGGATGATTTGTTTCCTTGGAGATTCCATGCAGACTAGCCCCAAGCTTGTGGCAATCCTGCTTCAGCCTCCTGAGTGCTAGGATCACAGGTGCAGGCTACCATGCCTGGCTGCAGGACTTCATTTACTTTTTTTTTTTTTTTGTAGGAACAGGGTTCAAACTCATGACCTTATACTTGCCAGGCAGGCACTTGTGCCAAGCAGCTATCTCCCCAGCCCCCATTTATTGTCTTTTTAATTTTTTTTTTTTTTTTTTTTTTTTTTTTTTTTTT
>PVJA010052216.1:0-12512 GCA_004027025.1 Myocastor coypus
ATTAGTACAAACCTTTATTCTCAATGAACTAGGAGAAAGTAGCTATATATCTATCCTAATATTGTGTGTCTGTGTATGTGTGTACAAAACAACAAAATCATCCTTTATTTATATCCTTTTTTGTTTTGTTTTGTCAGAGATGGGTGTTCCATTGTAGTTAGAGAAATGTTTATGCCTTTTGTAACCAACCAAGAAATAATAAGAATGGAGCAAAACAAATCTTTTTAAAATGATTTGAGATATGGTAATAGAGGAAGACATGAATAGTAGTTTAAAACCATATACATATATGTTTACTATCACGATTAATTTACTTATAATATATAGTCCTCTAATGATTAACATACATGGCTTATAAGCAGAAAGGTTTACACGTTTCTTCTCATCATTATAATATGGGTATTAAATTTAGAGTTGTTGACTTCAATTCTCTCCTATGCTTTATAAAAATTATTAAAATAGATATTAGCTTTCTAAAGTGCAGAAAAATCACTGTTATAGAATAATCTTATTTAAGTTTGTCACATGCAGTGTATTAATACCAATCATGTAAGTCCTTAGGAATTGCCTTCTGCCCTGTTTTCAGAGACCCTATCTTTGATAATGATTTTTGGCTGACAACTCATCAAATAATAACTTTATGATTGTTTGTATTTTGTTGACAAATTTACAAATAATAAAACTAAATATTTATTTCATTTGCTTCCATAGATATAAATTGTTTCTGTTAAATATAGAAGTTCTATAGAATTATTCTTTATACAATTTGAGATGTACAATATTATAAACATAAAAACTGAGTATTAAAACTTGTGCATTGTTTTTATACAAATAGTATAAGATATTATATTAAATTCTGCTTGCCACATATGAATTTCCTACTTATTTTTTTGGTAAAGTGTTTTTTTGTTTGTCTGTTTTTTTGTTTTGTTTTGTTTTGTTTTTTTTTTCATTTCTGTATTTGGTACGTGGTCTCACTATGCAGCCTGTTCTCATAGTGATTCTCCTGTTTTCAGCCTCCTCAGTGCTCAGATTGCAGGCATGCATCTCCTGGCCTGGGTTAGCGTGTCCCAGGTGCAGGGCTGGTGAGGCATGAGGGGGAAAAGTATTTTTTTTAAAGAACTTTTTATTTTATTTTCTTGTTTCAGAACCTTTGTTTGTTTATTCACTTATTTTTATGGCTGGCTCAGCCCGCGCCCTGAGGGCAGGGCTGGCGCAGCATGTGGTGCCAGGGATCGAACAGCAGTCCCTGAAGCCGCCCAGGCTTTCCCAATCAGGCGCTTTAGAACACTGAGCCATCCCGCCGGGCCCCGAAAAGTATTTTTTTGTACTTTTGTTTTTATAGCACTATTTTTAGGTCCACCATTAAAAGAAAAACAGTTTTTGTTCCACAAATAATATGTTGTTAGATTATATCATTTTATTTATTCTTTAGTATGATTTTCAATTTCCAAAATCCCCTTTAGATGATAAATTTTATACTCAGTTATGTGTAATTAAACTCTGGTGGTCTTGCCTTTTCTACCGCTCACCCTCGCTTCCTTTGCATATACTTTTTTGTTTCACTATAACTATATTATATTATGAATAAATATCTTGTCACCTTTTAAATGTTTTTCCTAACAATTGATTTTTCCTAAATACCTAATTCATAGTTTCCAATTCCAACTTGTCTTACTTTATGTTAAATTTTTATTTCATCATGAAAAATTCACATATTTTCATAATAGCTCCAGTTTCATAATACTGTGAAGACACCCTTAGGCAGGTTAAATCATGCACAGATACTAAAACGATTTTCAATGACTAAACTTTAAAACACTGGCAAAGTCGAGTATTTACAAAGATGTGGAAAAATTATGATCCTGATATATTGAAAATGAGAATATAAGGTAATATAAACACTTTGGATCAGTATTTTTTGAAGCTTCTTATAACTGATCGCAAATATTTTTGTAAAGAATATTTATAATAGCTTCATTGGTAGATATCAAAAAGTGAAAATGATGACTAAACAGTATCAGTACAAATGCCTATTTACAAATGAATGGCTAAAAAATTGTTACAATTTTATAATAAATGCTATTGATCAAAAACAATGAAATGCATGAAACGTGGAACAATAAGAATGAATATCAAAGACATTTTGATTGACAACATAAACCAGAAATCAAAGCATACTCAAAATACGTTTCGGGGCCCGGCGGGATGGCTCAGTGGTCTAAAGCGCCTGCTTGGGGAAGCTTGGGCGGCTTCAGGGACTGTGGTTCGATCCCCGGCACCACATGCTGCGCCAGCCTTGCCCTCGGGATGGGTTGAGCCAGCCATAAAATGAATGAATAAACAAAACAGGGGTTCTGAAACAAGAAAAATAAATAAATAAATAAATTTTAAAAAATACGTTTCAACATTATAAAAATCAAGTTTTCTCTTGAGGGTTGTGCCATGGGGAAAAGTATATAGTGAATGTACAGAGACACAAATGTATCTTGATGGAGGTGCTCTAAATTTACATTGGCATCATAATGTTTCATGCTGCATAAGTTATAATTTCAGATATCTAGAAATCTTACTGCTTTCTACAAAACACTTATAAGTTCACAAGAAAGAGTATAAATTATAAGTAATTCTGTGCATGGATAATCATCAATTTAAATATGTTTTTCTACATAACTAATATTTTTTTAAATAACATTGCAGATTTTTGAGATTAGAACTATGGCAGCACCAAAGAAGTTTCTAGTTAATAAAAATAATTTTCCTGGGGTGTTTGTACTTTATTTAGTTTTCTTTTATAGCTATTGTTTTGCTATTTTAAAAAGTGAATGAATCAAATAGATTTGATGCCATTATTATAACCATCTGCTAGTAAGAGAATGATGTTTAAAAATCTCCAATAAACAAAAATTCTCCAATATATGAAAACATGTACAAAGAGTAGAAACATGACACTTTATATACTATCCAATTGGCTCTACATGGAATGGTTGCTTCACAAATTATTCCATAAAACAATAATGCTCCATGTTGCATATTTCAAGGAGATACTGTTTTATATACATTTTAAAACTTATTTTGAAAAATGAACATTAAAATATTCATATGGTAATTTGAGGATTTGAGTACTATTTTCCAAAGTCAAGGAGTTACTAACAATATATGATTATATGAAAACATTGATATTTAGGCAACATGACAGTTTTAAGAAACATTCTGTTGGAATTGCTTTTAATTTAACAAATACATATGCATGAATTGATGTTATATGGCTTTAGAACATTTAATAAAATTAAAGTGTAGCACATTTCTGCTTTTATAATTTCAAGTCAAATTCTACACTGATATAACTAATGATTTCATACACTAATTAGTTAACCAGTAAGATGACCTATTTTCCAATAATCTGTGAATACATTTTCTTATTCATATTAATGTCTTTTAACTGATTTTCATTAAAGAAGTGTTCATGGGTGAAGGAAGGAAATATTTAAAGTATACCATCTCTTTCGCTGTTATTCTAGGTATTTATATTTTTAAAGTTTGAGATCTTTTTGATACATGCAACATCAATGCATATTTTATGTGTGGAATAATTTTCAAGCTCAGCCACTATACAAACACACAAACTCTAGTGGCTACATATGGATCTCCACAGATTAATGCCTTTGTCAAAAATACTCACATTGTTATAATGGAAAAATAACAATAGCCATTTATGGTTATAGAATCTATGAGAACCATATCAACTGTAATTTACTCACTTGTATGTTTAATGCATTTGTCTTATAAGAGTAGAGTTAAAGGTTTATTTTGAAATGACATTATATAGGCCCACTGCTCTAACCTCAAGATTTGGTTTTCATACTTTAAATAAGTAGCTGTTATATGGTACTTTCTTCCCTCTGACTAGACCACATAGATAAAAAATAAGTAGCTCTCTGACTTGGAATCAGCAATAGATCCAGAAGTTGAAAAACAAACAAATGACCTCTGTACCTCTGTATTGACTAGCTCTCAACAAAGTCAGCACATAATCTATAATGCCTATGGCTAGCTACCCTATTTTTTTCCCTTCTCCTAATGTAGAAATAACTAAAGAAAACCAAATGTGGTAAATGAAAGAGACAGGGTTTCAGTTAGCTCATTTTCTAACCTCCTCATACCATAAAACATTTATCAGAAAATATCTCAAACTCTTTTTGCATTCTTCCCTTCCCAAAAGTTTTCTTATTCTCTTTCTTGCCGCTGAGTACCTGCAAAGCTCCAGCAATTTCACTGGCGGTGGTTGGCTTGCAAGTTTATCCAACTGTGAATAAAATAGTTTGTGCTCTCTCTTGTAAGTGGTCCTTGTCTATTTTCATATGAGTCAGAAGCCAGAAGCCTGATGTCTTATTCCAAGATTCATCCTAGACACGATTTCCTGTCTTATAATCATTGTCCTAGTCATGGAAGGAAGAGTAAACATTTATAACCATGTTGTAATTTGGTTACTTTGGATATTTATACTGGTAGATAAGAAAAGGGGCCAATATAACTACAGAGACAGTATGGTCTTATTTTATGAGCAGAGAGGGACAGTAACATAGTGAAGGAGCATATAACTTGTCTGGAACTCTGGCTATTATCTGAATGCCTCTTATTCTGTCTCCTGACAGAGAAGAATGGGCCGCGGAGGTAATCGTGATATGACAAGTGCATGGTATCAGTTGCTCAGAATCATGTGTATAGATAATTTTGTCCTTTTGCAGCAAGCTAGACAGACAGGTAGGGCCTTCAGTGAGGTTGAAGAGACAAAGTAGAATGAATGTAGAGGAGAGAGACTATGAATATCAAAATTCAGGCACAAAAACACATGCACATCATTTTCATTGTGCAGACATGGAAGTGGCCAGAAATTTGGCCATATGAGCTGTGCCAGTAAAACTTGACAACCAGTTTGACTGAACTGAGAAACTCCTGGATTACCAGGCTACTAACCTCATTGGTGTATTAACGCATGAGGTTACTGGTCCCTGGCCCTTCTTTTCTGAGTCTTGTGTGCTCTGCTTTCTAGGTACTATTATTCTCCCTCTGCCATGTCCTTCCACCAAGATGTTTCTACCTTTGTGCTAGGTAAAAATGGAGCCTCTGAAACCATGAGCCAAAATAAACCTTTCTTCCTTTAAATTGCAGGCATTAGGTATTTTCTCCAGCAATGTAAAATGAGACCAATGTTTAATTAGTAATAACTGCAGATGAAGCTGAGAAATAAACTAGTGATATGCCCTGAATGAAAGAATCATGTGAACAATTAGCCAGACAATGATTTGGAAATTCTTTCATTGACCGTGTACCTATTTTGTTTATTTTACTTTATTTTATTTTTCATTTATTATATTATTATTATTATTATTATTATTATTATTATTATTATTATTATTATTATTATTGGAACAGGGGATCAAATTTATATTATTATTATTATTATTATTATTATTATTATTATTGGAACAGAGGATCGAATTTGGAACGTTGCACTTACAAGCAGGCACTTGTGCCCCTGAGCTATCTCCCTGGCCCCATTTTATTTTTATTTTATTTTATTTTATTTTATTTTATTTGAATGCTTTTGTAGTACATGAAGCTTATAGTAATTTTAGAGAATAGGTATATTTTCTTTTTTAAAATTTTTTATGTATTCAGTACAAGGTCTATAGGATCACATTACACAGATAGGACTCATAGTGATCCTCCCGTTCTCTGCCTCCCAAGCACTGGGATTACAGATGCGCACCACCACCCCAAGCCTCAATTGCCATCTTAGTGCACCCCAGGGGTGGGGCCTGCACTTCCCAGCATGCCTGAGATTGAACCCCAGCCCTTACATCTCCCTAAGCAGACTTTTAATCCACTGAGCTGTCTGGCTGGCCCAGGTATACGTTCTTAACATATCTTGATTCTTTTCCTTCCCCTTCCTCTCCTTACTTTCTTCCCTCCATCTCTAAATCCCCTCCCCATTTTTATTCCTATAGTTACTCTTATTGTTAAGCTCACGTTTGCAATATACAATGATTTTACTCATTGTGAGTATTTGGCAGGTGCACGTGATGCATCCTCGGTTCTTTACACCCCCTTGCCCCCTCCTCTCACTTTTGGTCTCTTGATCCATGTGTTTTTCTCTCATTTTCATAATGTGTACCACAAAACAGAGCACAACAGAAAACGATAAAAATAACCATGGAGATAGACTTTTGTACAAATTGTTTCTCTTCTTATAAAACACAAACCCCTATTTTCCAAAGGGAAGTTTTAAATGCCATTTTGGGTAGAGTACACAATGAGGATTTTTTTTTTTCACAACACAAGTCCTTTCATCATATCCAAATACATTCTTACGTTAACCTGGAAAATAAGAATAGGAAACTTATTCCATGGACTTCCCGTATATACAATGTGCAAGGCTATATCAAAGACAAGACACCAAGAGAAGATCATGACCAAAGACAACCATTGGGAAAGTGTCAGCCTCAGGAAACAGTAACTGAAACATCTGTGACAAACCTCATGCAGACCCATGTGATCATTAACCTCAGTTACATCAATCTGATTGGATAAGATCCACCCAAGGGACTAGAAAAGTGCACTTCTTGGTGTCTGAGTGGGCCATAAAGTAAAACCTTGGGTACTATATATGGTCTGTGGCCTTTTCCTCGCTGGCAGTGTTTCCCTTTCCTACTCCGTTAAGTACTGTAAACTAAGCAGGCTGCTCTGCTATGCCATTCTGCCACTATGATTCAGGTTTGGAGCCAGGTAACCACACACTGCATACCTTGAGAATGCGAACTAACCGAAACCTCTCCTCCTTTAATTTGTGGCAGTCAGTCATTGTGTCCCAGTGACAAGATTTATGGCTGATACAGAAAGTTGGTGCCAAGAGGGTAGCTTGTGCACTAACTGTGTTTCAGAAACTGTTAACTCTGGTGTGTGGAAGAAGTTTGCAAAGATTTAGAGGTGTGGAAAGGGAAAACTCTAAATTATGTAAACAGAGCTGTATTGGTGATTCTGTTCACAGCTAAAAAGAGCTAACAAGTGAAAGAAATGCAGTCAATAATGGCCAAGCTCAGAAGGTCTCAAGTGGGAATAAAGACTTGGTCGGCAGTCGGGCTAGCAGTGACAATTATTGCAATCTAACAATGATATTGCTTACATTTTGACTATATCCTGAGACATGGTGGGAGACTGAGATTAAGGACAGTGGACTAGTTGATCTTCCAGTAGAAATATCCAGGAAGCTCAAAGTTGAGGTTTAGGACTGATATTTCCAGTGGCTTTTTTTGCCAGATTTATAGTGAGAGTTAGGGGCACAGCAGAGAAGTTTGCAAAACTTAAAAGTTTGGCTTAAAAGGAACAATAAACAAAGTTGGGAGGAAAGGAAATAAGGTATTAGAAACAAAGTATTTTGTATAGGAAAAAAAGGAAGATGCCTAAGCATGTCTCAGAAATCAGGAACAGCCAAATATAGCATAATCTTATGGTGAAATCCCTGTAATCCTAGTACCTGGGAAGGGTTAGGGATAAGGATAATAAGATCGAGCAAAGCCTAGACCGTTTAACAACTTAGCAAGACCCTGAGTCAAATATTTTTTAAAATAATATCTTAAAAAAGGGATTCAGTTTGGTATGAAAGCTCTGGTTTCAACCCTCAGTACCTTGAAAGAAAATCAGCAACACCCTACATACTACAGACTCAAGGATGCAGAAGTTTAAACCTTTTTTATGATACCCTAAGCCCCCTACTGAAGAAGTGTCACCTAGAGAATTGCTTCTGTAGGGGCCATTGCATTGTGCTCAGCACTCTGAAGCTGTTGCAGCTGACTTCAGCTGGGACTTGACCAATGCTTCTGCAGGCAGCACATCTTGGCATCATCTATGGGATACTCCTTTGACTGACACACACAATACAAAACTGAGGCATCAAGAAGGCTTTCAGCCAGATTTAAGAAAAGGCCTGCAAAGCCACTCAAGGAGCCCCTGAGTGGGCAGTGCAGGAAGCTGAGGGATTAAGCTAAAAATATAACGGACACTTAGGGAGCTAGAGATGCCAGGAACATGCTTTTTTTAAGTGCCAAAATCGAACTCACACCTCATGCTTACAAGGCAGGCACAGTGCTGCTCAGCTATTCCTCTGGCCTCTTAATGCTAGGAACATGGAATACCTGCAAAAGAAATCTCTGCAGGCTGCAGATGGACTTCATCCATGAAAAGCCTCATAGTCTAAACATGACAAGGCCATAGGTGGGGCCACTCAAGGTTTCTGAAACTCTTGTCTCACCACCTTGTGTTGTAGATGTTGCAAACGGAAATACAGGACCTAATATTTGTCCAGGACTTAATGTTTTAGTCTTGTTTTGCCCAGGTATCTTCTGTTCCCTTATTTCTCCCTTTTAAAGTGGAAAAATGTAACCAGTGGTATCATACTTTGTTTTTTGTATTCTAGAAGCTTATAGCCTATAGTAGAATACTGTAAGAGACTTGGACTTGGATATTTGGGGGAAGAAAAGAAACTATTGAGACTTTGTGAAAGGAATTATTGCATTTCCAGTTTTATGCAGAATAACTGTACCAGGTTAGTCAGAATTATAACTTGCTATTATCTTTATCTGGACATTAAGTATTGGTTTAAGGAGATGTGTTTGGGTGGCATGCTAACAAGGGGTAAGGTATGAAAGGTAACCTTAACCGTGACAACTTGATAAGCTTAGGACCTGCCCAAAGGACTAGAAAAATTCACATGTTTGGGTGTAGCTGGGTGTAGGACTAGAAAAGTTCTACACGGGTAAAGAAGGAAACGTATCACATCTCACTATAAGGTCAACATTAAAGTACTGCATTTGGGCTGTCATCTGATTTGCTTTACAACTAGAATCATAGAAAAAAATAAATTCATGAGCTAAGACACCACTGTGTATATAGTATATAGTTTATAGTATATAGTGTATAGTGTATAGTATATAGCATATAGTGTATAGCGTAAAGTGCATAGTGTATAGTATATAGCATATAGCATATAGAATATAGCACATAGCTTATAGTATATAGTATAGTATATAGTTTCTGCTGCTGCTAGTTTTGTTCTCTAAATGGGGTAGGTTCCTCTGCCCATTGTTCTCTGCTGCACAGAGACCCAATGCTATATCCTCTGCTTCCTCAGGGGTATAGCTGAAGTTAATTTACATAAGTTTTCCCTGCCATAAGCTGAGAGCTTTAGTGCCCTACTTCTCACAGGTGCTTATTTGGACATCTAAAAGTTGTTTTAGCGCTTTCAAAAAATTTATCTAATCTCTTCAATTATTTGATAGGTTTCTGATATATACTTTTAAAATAAGATTAATTTTCCAATAATCACACTTCAAGTGTTTTTCCTATAAATAATTTTCAAGCTTAAATTGCTTTTACCACCTTGTTCCATTCTGTTTTCTTCAACTTTGTAGCTGCTATATTGAGAATTTTAGTCCTGAATGGGAAGATCCTTGTCAGCCTAACCCATTTAAATTATTTTTCTTAGTATTTGTAGTTTCCTTCATACTTTTCTTCTTATATTTTTCTGCTTATACTTATATCTTTCTCCTCTCTTCTTTTTCTCTTTCCCTTTTTATTTTTCGGCATTCACCTATATCAACCAGAAGACCTTATAAAGATCCTGTTTTAACCTGTTCATCTATAATTCTTTGTTTTTCAAGTATCTTAACTTGAATTTTTCTTGTCCCAAATTCATATGCTGAAGACTAAAATCCAATATTCAATATTCACTACTACTTACTGAAAATAATGCTACTGTTGTGTAAGTAATTAAACTGAAGGCTTGCTGCAGTAGGGTTGCACCTAGTACAATATTGTGGCAGGTTTTATAAAAGAAAAGAGCAAAAAGTAAGGGAGGGGTAACAGCTGCTGCTTCTAGCAAGCCTCTCTCCGCTCCTTTCATTATAAGCAGGCCACCCTGGGGTGGAAGTGTAGAACTGGCACAATGACCATGCCCTCCTCTTGCACAGGGTGAGGATTTTTACCAAGTAAGAACCTTAGTTTCTGGCTGAATCACCTAATTAAACCTTCAAACTTCTCAAGATGACACAGTGTATCAACCAGTACAGACAGGTATAGAGGAAATTCTCAGCACTTTAGGATTAACAATGAGGTTTATTTCTCCATTAAGTTATCAGAGGAAGCTTAACTTCATGAGAAATCAGTGAATTGTCTTTCAAAGTGCCTGTACTGTTTTTGTATTTCCACCAGAGATGTTACCTAACATTTAGCACCACCTAAATTACTACCTACTATTCTACTAAACTTCTGTCATACAGTTAGATCTTCATCATGCAGCAACACATTTTATGATACTTACGTACTTGTTAAGATAACCCAACTGCTATTATACATATCACTACTAAATCTCAGTAATGTACCAGAGTTCATATTCTTTTCAATTAACAGGAATCCTGCTAAAAATGAAGGAAATAGAAAAGATTATCTACACCATGAAGCCATCCAACACCCCAGGTTAGCAAGGTAATCTTCAGCATCTTTAAAGTGTGATTTATATGGTCACAGTGGACGTTTATATCCATCTACATTCAGGAGTTAGCACTATCAGAAAACTATAGGATTCAGTATGCAGGTGTTCTTCTTAGTTTACTTACATTTCACTAGTTAGAGATGAGACATATGACCATGCCTGACCATAAAAGGGACTACCAAAGGTATTCTAGATATTATTTGATGAAGAAGAGTAAATGATATTAATACCAGTCAAATGATTTCTGATTTCTATTAAGCATAAGCCAGTCGCATAAAATTTTCAGTAGTTTTGGTGGAATAACTGCATATGAAATTACTAAGCTAGTGAATATTGGAAATGAACTCAAGTATAGTTTATTCATTCAGTTCATAAATAGGTATTCTTTGTATGCCTGTCACTGAGCAAGGGGTATGATATGTAGAGGTAAAAAAGCAAATAAAAGTCTTATATGAAGCTCAAATTAATCACAAAGGTTTAATCGACTAAAATAATTCAGTAATAGACATTCAAAATTATTGGTCTGCAAATAATATTCAGTTATACATGTAATGCCTTCCTAATAAAATAATGTGATTTTGCACAAAATGCATAGATGCTGTACTAAATATTGTAAAGGATACCAATGAATTCCTTTCAGGGAATTTCCCTGAAGACATCCAAGTGGCAAATATAGTTTTAATGTCAAAAAGATTATTACAAGGGAACAGTAGGAAAATTCATATTTAGTCAATTTAATTTAAATTAAAAGTTGCAGTACAAAAATAAGCTTTAAAAGATCAAGTAGAGAAGCATATAAAGCTGGTCGTAAGGTGGTTGCCAATTAGAAAAAATAAAACTCCTTGTAACTTTAGTTGCATTATAGTAAAATCCATAAAGTATTTGTGACTTTTTTGATAAACAAAGTTTATGATTCAGTAAACTAAGAATTATTTACTGAGGCTTGCTAAAGGACATAAAATGTCATTCAAAACTGGCACAACTTTTCATGAGAAACACTTATTAGTAGACTTAACAGAATAAAAAAGATATCCATAGAGCATTGCATGTTTTCTCTATTTATATAAAAGAATTTAAATGTACTGCACAATTATAGATTTGGCCAGTTAATTCTAATTTTTTTATATGAATGCAAAACAATGACCAAGAACTTTCAGAGAAAAAGCAAAATTGAGTAACTTATCATGCTTTGAAGATAAACTATGAAGTAATGGTAGCTATGATGATACAAACTGGAACACAATTTCAAAAAATAGGAAACAATGCTGTCTCCAAATGTATATTCACTTATATTAGATCAACTACTTTTTGGAAAGACGATAAGGTGATTCAAGTATAGAAAAGATGTTTCAATGCACATTCCCAGAAAAAAAACTGATTACCTAATAGTTTATTAATTGTATTAAAAGTTTATTTAGCTCACAATTAGGCAGATGCAAATTCCAGTGTCTACTGTGTCAAGAGCTTCCTGACAGCATCAGATGATAGCAGGTGGCATTGCGGTGAAATGCAGAGGGAGGGATCACATGCTCAAATAGGCAGCCATGCAGTGAAGAAATGTCAGTGTTGCTCTTTTACACAAATCATCTTACATGCTTCTAAATAGTATCACATGAGATACTCTCCTCCCAAGCGGAGTGCTCCATGTAATTCCCATTAGTCTCCATATTCTAGGGGACAAACTGTGCCCAAATATAGAACTTGTTCCCTTATAACATATTCAAAATTTATTTAAGGTAAACATAGCTTGAGTGTGTGAGCAATAGTAGTATCAGGAAAAAATATTCAGCAAAGGATATTTTCAAAAACTATTGTCTTGAGCCCAAACCCCACCGCTGGGAGCTAAGCCTGCGCACCCGCCGCGGGTAAGCCCCTGCGCCCCTCTGCCCCGCCTCTGCGTTCCCGCGACTAACTTCCTGTTCCAGCCCAGCCCAAACCCCACCGCTGGGAGCTGAGCCTGCGC
>PVJA010052217.1:0-12448 GCA_004027025.1 Myocastor coypus
AATTCATCCTGTGTATATAGGTGCATGGTTTTGCCCCTGCCATGTTTCCCAATTTTTCTGCTTGCTGTCTCTCCCTTGTTTAACCCTTAAGTTCCTGATATCCACTTAACTGTGTCATGCCTTTCCATTTTTACTTCTTATTTTGAGTTCTTACACTAGGGAGACTACATGATATTTACATATGTAGGCCTGGTTTATTTCACTTATGAGTATATCTTCAAGATACATGTGCTTATATATGAAGGCTTCGAGTTTGTCATTCTTTATAGCATAGTAATATCTCATTGTGTCAAAACACCACATCTTTTTCAACCATTCTTCAGATGATGGGCATATTGGTTGTTTCCAAGATTTGGCTATCACAAATGGTGGTGCTATAAACATAGGAGCACAAACATCACTATGATATGATCCTTTCAGTTCTTCTGGGAAAATTTCCAGTAAGAGGATAGCTGGATTGAAAGGGATTTCCAGTCCTAGTTTTCTAAGGAGTCTCCACACTGATTTCCACAATGTTTGCAGCAGTCTGCATTCCCACCAGCGGCGCAGCAGGGTTCCTTTTCCCCCACAGCTTCTCCAACATTTGTTGTGGATTGATTTATTTATGATACCCATTCTTTTTGGGGTGAGATGGTATCTAAATGTTGTTTTAAGTTGCATTTCATGGATGGCTAGTGATGTGGAGCATTTCACCATGTATTTGTAAGCTTCCTCCCAGAAGTGTGTGTTCATCTTGGATGTCCATTACCAGATTGAATTCAGATTTATTCCTGGGAAGTGTCTTGTTACAAAATAACTTGTAAGGGCTGGTCAGATAGCTCAGTGGACTAAAGTGCCTGCTTAGGCAGAGCACAGTGGCCTGAGTTTGATCCCCAGTGTGCTCTGCCAGCCCCACCGCTGGAGTGTGCTGAGACTGTAATTGAGACTGGGTATGGTGGCATGAGCCTGTAATCCCTGTGCTTGGGAGGCTGAAAACAAAAGGCTCACTATGAGTCCAACCTACGTAGTGAGACCCTGGACCCTTTATACCTTGTCCTGAATAAATTAAAAAAAAAATTGTGATTCTGCAGGAGTAGGATAGGCTTGGCCTGTGTATTTCCAGCGAGATCCCAGGTGTTGCACTGCTTCTGCATGAGGACCACATGAGTAGTGAGAAGCTAGACTTAGCATCAGGTTTTGGCTCAGCTGAAACATTCTATTAAATAACTTGCCTAAAGATATATGGCAAATTGCATATAGTCACGTCATATATAGGATCTTGATGCAAAAGCCAAATTCCCCAGTAGAGG
The DNA here is from genome assembly GCA_004027025.1 of Myocastor coypus. Classification (NCBI taxonomy): domain Eukaryota; kingdom Metazoa; phylum Chordata; class Mammalia; order Rodentia; family Myocastoridae; genus Myocastor; species Myocastor coypus. The sequence goes on from PVJA010052217.1 coordinate 1,290, forward strand.
GGCCTCATGAGGTGTGAGTGTAGCTCAGGCTCCTTTACCTGCACCATTCAGGTCAGTTGATCTGCATCTGCTGGGTTGATCTGTGCTGTGAGATTTCCTTTTATAAACAGGATCCCGACAGCGTCTCTGCTTATGAGCTTGCTCCACACCTCAAGGTAGCGACTCTCAATTTCTGCTGTGCATCAGAATCCCTGTTGGAGCTTTTTAAAAAATAAAAATAGGAGTGGGACATCCAGGCATTCCTGTCTGAAAAATCTCCACAGGTAATTCTAATGTGCAACCTGAGTCGAGCATCAAGGTTTTAACTACAAGATTTTTCATTTCAGCATTGTCACAGGCACTTGGTTCCTCAAAAAATGGCTCTGCAGAAAGTCTGTTGTGCGTCCTGAGAGCTCAGGAATGCCTGTTCCGTTTGTGCAGCGCCGTCGTCCTGCCATTCCCAGCTTGGAGCCCTTGGAGGGAGGCAGATTCTGCTCTTTTTATGTGCTTGCCACCCAGATGGAAGTGAGTTTTATTTCACCAGATGAGCAACTTCGCCTTTGTGGGCCAAGCTGAAAGCGGGATGTCCCATTAGGCGGGAACACAAATCCTAGAAGACGTCCTGTGTTGTTAAAAGGCTGGTGTTTTATGTGCAGAGGGTTTGCACGGGGCGCTTTTCCCAACATAGGCGGTGGGCAGTTTCTAGGCCCCTCTAACAGAGGCAGCAAAGACTGTTGTAGACGTCAGCCAGAAGGAAGAAAAGAGGAATGGAAAGGCTGGTTGCTGTTTGGATTTAAAAGGCTTTAAAAGGTTGCCAACTGAGAAATGAGTGGTGCCGCTGCCCAATTAGCCATCTACCTCCTCTGGTCCACTGCCTCCACGGTATCTGAGGGAAATAAGGGATTCTAGGGCTGAGATTTGGAAACCAACTTTAGAATTGTTTGCCAGATTCTAACATTAAATATGTTGAAGTTGGTCCCTTGTCAGTCACTAGGGACATCTCTTTGTGTGTTGAGCACTGGGTTAAAGCGACTTTATAAAAAAAAGTGAAATAAATTCATCGAAGCTTCCTCCTGTTTTTTTTTCCCCCTGCACTTGACACACATATATTGTCCCTGTATCTTTTCCTTACCAGAAAAAAATAAAAATCCTATTAAAAAAGAAGGAAAAAGCAAAAAAAGTTATTGACTATGAAATCCTACCTAATTTAAAAAGAATTAAAAATTCGCAACTCTGTACGATGACAAGTCATTCTGTAAAAGAACCCGTGTTAAGGTCTGTCATGGTTTATGTCTAGTTGTTCCCCTAAAGCTTCATGCAATGATGGGGTGGAGACTTGAGTTTGAGACTTGACTCATGATCCACTGGGATTATGTGTTTTAGTACTGATGGGACTATGGGTTTGAGTCCTTCTGCGATTATGGGTGTGGCCTAAGGTGGATAGGCTGAGGCAGAGAGGCTGAATGTGATATAAAGAGAGACAGAGATGCCGGGCGTGGTGGCGCACACCTGTAATCCCAGCACTCGGGAGGCTGAGGCAGGAGGATTGGTGCGAGTTCGAGACCAGCCTGGGCTACAAAAGTGAGCTCAGGACCAGCCTCAACTGCATAGCGAGACCCTGTCTCAAAAAGACAAAAAAAAAAAAAAAAAAAAAAAAAAAAAAAAAAAAAAAAAAAAAAAAAAAAGAGAGACAGAGAGACAGACTCACGTTGTTGCTCTCTGCTCCCCTGGTTGTTCCGTTGCCTCTGTCACCATTGTTGCTGTTCCACCACCATGAACTGCTGCTCTCTGCCATGTGCCACTCAACCTTGGAGCCAGCTGAATATAGACTGAAACCTCTAGTAACTGTGAGCTAAATAAACCTTTCCTTCCTTCATTTTGAATGTCGGGTATTTGTCCCAGCAATGAGTAAAAAGTAACTAAGACAAGGTCATTCTGAGTGAGAATTCCATGATCCCAACCAGTGCCTAGTGGCTTCACAATTCCTGAGGAGGGCCCGTGAGGTGAAAGATCAGGTATGAATGATTGTCACCTGGACTTGTCACTCAGACTGTGCACTAAAGGATCTGCATTGCTACATGGTCCTTCGCTCAGTGTGCAGAGGAAAGGGAAGCAGAAGTGAAGCAAACCTAATTATTAAACTCTCGAGATAGGGCCATGAGAGGAAAGAGCTGTGCGGAAACAAGACACAACTTCTGGTGAGTTTCTCTCAGGGCAAAGTGATGTAATGTTAGAAAATCCCTCAACCTGAAGGATTTCCTTATAGATTCTCTTGTCATCGATAGTCTTCCAAAACAGTTGGCAAGCTGACCAGAATACTCCAGAGGAGACCTAAAAATGGCAATAGATATATAAAATGCTGCTTAACCTGGGAGGTGCAAATTAAAACCATCTTAAGATGTCGTCTAGTAGCAGTGATGGTGGCTCTTACTGGGAAAATGAGAGCGAACACACTGACCAGGTGTGGAGAAGAGGGAAGCCAAGTGCATTGTGGGTGGGAATGCAGATTGGCTCAGCCCCCATGGAAGACAGTCAAGGTGCTTAAGGAGACTAGAAATAGAACCGCTGTAAGGACCAGCCATCGGCTTTCTGGCTATACACTTAAAGAATATAAACTGCCATCACACAAAGGCATCTGTGATAGCCAAGTCATGAAGGCAGTCTCAGTGCCTGGGCATTGATGAATGGATAAGAAAACTGAGGGGTGTGTGCGTGTGCGCGTGCAGGCGCACGCGCGCGCACACACACACACACACACACACACACAAGCACACAGAAATCCTACCATTTAAAAACTTCTACTAGTACATGTTTGTAGTACATAGTAATTGTATTCATCACAGGGACTTAGAAGGACATATCTTAATTATTTTTTAAGTCTCTTTCCCCCTCTCTCACTCCTCCCCTCTATCTCCTTGTCTGCTTCTTATTTGCAAAAGATGTAGACCCCTGTTTCCTACTATCTATCTTTCAGTTTGCTCTTTAATTAATTTTCTTAAAAAATGTATTTATTTATTTATTTGTTTATTTGGTACAGGGTCTTGCTATGCAGCTCCGACTCATAGTGAGCTTCCTGTCTCAGTCTCCCAGCCCTGCGATTGCAGGTCTGAGCCACCATGCCCAGTTCTGATGGCCAGCATAGTGTTCCCGGGGTTCTGGGGCCAGCATGGTATGTGGTACTGGGGATCGAACCTGGGTCGTTGTGTTGGGCAGGCGGATGCTTAGACTGCTGAGCTACCTTTCCAGCCCCCTTTACTGTATTTGCATTTCTCACACAGGAGAAACCATGTGACATTTAAATTTCTGTATCTGACTTATCTCACTTGCCATTTTTGTCTCAAGATGATCCATTTTCCTACAAATAAATTAAATGTATCCTTCTTTACAACTGAGCAGTACTCCATAGCACATTTCTTTATCTATTCATCTATTGATGGACACATCAAATACTTCCAAGATTTTTTCACTGTAAATTGTGCTACTGTGAACATGAGCACGCGAGTATCACCGTGGTATAAGGTCTTTAACTTGTGGGAAGCACTCAGATGGAGCATAGCTGGGCGGGGCGGAAGGTTTTCTTATTTATTTATTTATTTATTTATTTATTTTGTCTTTTTTGAGACAGGGTCTCGCTGTACAGTTCAGGCTGGCCTTGAGCTCAGTTTTGTAGCCCAGGCTGGTCTCGAACTCTCACCAATCCTCCCGCCTCAGCCTCCTGAGTGCTGGGATTACAGACGTGCGCCACCACGCCTGGCTGGGGTGGAAGTTTTATTTTTAATTTTACAAAGTGTCTCCATCTGAGCTGGGAGTGGTGGCGCATGCCTGTAATCCTAGCACTTGGGAGGCTGAGGCAGGAGGATCGTGCGAGTTCGAGACCAGCCTGGGCTACAAAAGTGAGCTCAAGGCCAGCCTGAAATGCATAGCGAGACCCTGTCTCAAAAAGACAAAAAAAAAAAAAAAAAAAAAAAAAAAAAAAAAAAAAAAAAAAAAAAAAAAAAAAAAAAAAAAAAAAGTGTCTCCATGTGGACTTCTGTAGTTGCTGGGTGAGTTTATGTGCTTGCCAACAATATAGAAGAGATCTCCTTTCCTCACAGCCTTGTCAGGGTTTGATTTTATTTCCTGCCTTGGTGATAGTAATTCTTTTTAAGAATTGTTGTTTTAATTTGCATTTCTTTTTTTTTTTTTTTTTTTTTTTTATTTTGGCAGGACTGGGGTTCAAACTCACAACCTTGCACTTGCCAGTCAGGCACTTGTGCCACAGAGCTATCTCCCCAGCCCCAATTTGCATTTCTTTAACGTCTGGTTATGTTACATTTTTAGATGCATTTGTTGGCTATATGGATGTTTTCTTTTTTCTTTTTTTCCCCCCAAGCCAAATTGTATCCAACATTATTAAAGATACTTTTTTATAAATAATCATGGTATTTCAGGCAGGACATGTATACTGTTAACAAACATTAACAGTATACAACTTTCAAACACCCTTCTTGGATAGACTACCAAAAATCAGAAAGCCGCTATAAAATCCAAGAGGTCTTAATTTGAGGCTCTGAAGTGAGGGAAGCTCAGAGTGAGGGCTGACATTTCACATTTAGCATGTTGTTTAACGACTTTTCACAAGCCGACCCTGACTTTCAGGAAATGAAAATGGCAGAATTATCAACCTGAAGATCCACAATCTAGAAAAAAGAAATCAGTTGCTCTTGTGGGACACCATCTCAATGTTACTGGCAAGTCCAGGTCGCCTGACATACTGGAAACATCACTTTTGGAAATCAGATCCCAGTACGTCTCTGGGCTTAAGGGAGTTAAGCCTATGCTGATGGCAGAGGAAAGGAGGACAGAAAATGAACTGGGAGCTGTCCTGTACCACAAGGCATTTGTGCCAAGGCGGCCACATGTGTCAACCTCAGGGAATCTCTCCTCCTGGGAGCCAAGAGGAAGTCTCTCAAAACCAGCAGGGAAAGCGCCTTCCCCACATCAACCCAGCTTTGGAGACATCGTACTACTGACATAGGCTCCTTCCCAACAAAACAACAATGAAGTGTTCTGTGTGCTAACAACACATCCTGAAAAAAAGTAAAACAAAATTCTGCACTTTTATAAACTTAATAAAAAATAGTATTTCAAGCTGTACAGTCACCAGAAGCACACAGTTATTAAAATGCACGCACTTCACTCGGCGTCTCCAGCACCTTCAGCTTTCTGTGCCTGCTCTGTGCTGGCATCTCCATGGTCTGCAGGGCTATTCCCATCCTTGCTGACGTCAGCTTTTCCCTCTTTCCCGTGGGGCGCCTTCTCTCCCTTCTTTGTGGGGACCTTCTTAGGCTTGGGCTCTGGCCTTGGAGGAGCTGGGTTAGCAGACAGCCTTGCAGAGCTTCTCTGCGGTTCCTCCTTCACCTTGGCTTTATCATCTTTAGCATCCCCTTTGGCCTTTCTCTTGGGCATGGTGGTGACAGTGGCAGGTCACAGGCACTAGACATGAGATGTGGCAGTGCACAGCTTTGGGTGGCCCTGGGGGCCGTCCTTGCTTCTTCTTCACACTGCTCCTTGCATGTTTTCTGAAGAGTGTCTATTCACAGCAGTTGTGTGGTTGTTTACTGAGTCTTTTATTTGGGGCAGCCTAGTTTTCTTGGATTCTTTCCAGATTCTAGATATTAGTCCTCTGCCTGAGAGTAGCTGGCAAAACCCTTTTTTCCCAGTCTGTAGGTTGGCTTATCACTCGATTGTCTGTGCAGAAACGTTTAAATTTTATATGATTCCATTTGTCAATTCTTGAGGTTATGTCTTGTGCCGCTGAAATTATATAGAGAAAGTCCTTGTCTATGACTTCAGGAATTTTATTTCTTTTTATCTCTCACCAGGTTAAGTGTTTCTTTTAATATTTAGATATTCGATTCATTTGAATTTTAGTTTATGTATGGTGAGAGATGTGGGTGTAGACTCAGTATTCTGCCTGTAGATAGCTCATTTCCTCAGCATCTTATTGCTTCAGCAAAAGTTTTTGGTCCCTTTGGCACAGATGAGCTGGCTGAATGTGCCAGCTGTTTCCATGCCACTGATCCTTCAGGGGGATCTTAAGGAAGTAGTATGCTGCTGTTTCGCCGTAGCCATGCAATATAACTTGGAAGCCTGGATTATGCCTCCCGCTTTGCTCATTGTTTGACACATACATGTTTAGAACTGTGATCTTTTGCTCTTGATGTTCTGTTAACCGATACGTAGTGACCCTCTTTGTCTCTTACCCAGTGTGTTCAAAAATACTGCAGCTATTCCTGGTGGTTTTGGGGCTCCTGTTGGATGGACTATTCTTTTGTATCCCTTGACTTTTAGCCCATAAATTTCTTTTTAAATTAAATGTCTTTTTTTTGCTTGTAGTGTATTATTGGAGTTTGTTCCTCGGTCCAGTCTGCCAGTCTGTATCTTTTGATCAGAGAATTGAGACTATTCACATTAAAACTTATTACACAAAGGTATTCATTTATTATTCTCATCACATTCGTTTCCAGTTTCTGATCTCTTTTCTCTCCTGTTTAATTGCTTACATTTCTTGTATATTGATTTCTTTTTTTATTTGGAATTTTACTTAAAACTGTTACATAAAGCTTAAAGACAGAACACATGAACAGGGCTCAGTTCTGCCAGTTACTCAGGGAGCTAGAGCACTTTAAACACAGCAAGCGTGAAAGCGCCGAGGGCTTGTTTCTTCCAGGATGTATGAAACCAGGATGATGATTTTAAATAATTTAATGCAGCATTTAGCACTCAGGAAGACTTTAGTGTCTAGCATGACATAAAATGCCATCATATACAATTGGAGAAATTTTTCTGTCACAGAACTTCATCAAAATGACATTTCTTGGACAATTAAATGCCTGTATCTTACATTTTGAATAGCTAATTTAAAGATAACAATATGCAATGTATTAACAGTTGTTTCTCTGGTATGCTGATCATGAATTTCTTTTTTTTTTTTTTTAAATTTTATTTATTTATTTTCTTATTTCAGAACTCTTGTTTGTTTATTCACTCATTTTCATGGCCAGCTCAGCCCACCCCAGGGGCAGGCGCTGGCGCAGCATGTGGTGCCGGGGATCGAACCTCGGTTCCTGAAGCCGCCCAAGCTTTCCCAAGCAGGCGCTTTAGACCACTGAGCCATCCCACCAGGCCCCTGATCATGAATTTCTTAAGGTGAACTTTGTCATGGAGAACTCTTATTCCCATCAATTTTGAAAGAGTTTTGGAGGCTGTGTTAACCTGGGATGGAATTTATTTTATTTTAGGACTTGAAAACACTTAACCTCAAGTTCTTTGGGCTTTTAAGGTTTGTGTTGAAAAGTCTGTATAATTCTAATGAGTTTGACTTCCTTAGCAATTTGTTGCTTTTCTCTAACAGCTTTTAGAATTTTGTTTCTTATGTTGGATTCTTGAGATTTTGGCTGTGCCATAGTGAGATTCTTGTCTGAGTATGTCTATTTGGGGTTCTGTATGCCTCACTGTTGGTGAAATTATTTCTTTTACTTGGAAAGTTTTCTGCTATGTTAGTTTTATGAAGAAGCTTTTTCCCCTCATTTGTGCTATCTTCTGCTTTTTCACTAATTCTAGTTGATCTTAGGTTAGTTTTCTGTACATCATCAAGCATCTACCGAATTCATTTTCCACTTTCTCCTGTTATTTTTAAGGTATCCCAGTGTGTGGTTACTTATATCAGCCCTGTCTTCCAGTTCTTCCTTTTTTTCCTCATTTTTTTTTTATGTATTCTTTTTTTTTTTTCTTTTTTTTTTTTTTTGGCTGGCTCAAGCTGCCTTATGGGTGGGTGTGGGAATCGAACCACTATCCCTTGTGCCTGACTGGGATTTTGTGCACAGGTGATTAAACCACTGAGCTAATCCGACAGCCCATGTACTTTTAATACATTTTGAAAAAATATTTTCAATTTCTGGTGGTGCATTTCATAGACCTTAGTTCTGGTTATTCGTGTTTTCTACCATTTTGCTTGTATTTTAGAGCCTCTGTGAGGTCTCTGATCATTTTGTTTATGAAGTCAATATCTATTAGTTATATCCTCTTTGAGCTTGCTGAGTACTTCATTGATTTCTTTATCTCCTCTTTTACCACTTCATATAATTCAGCTGTTTGGCTTTCAATTTCCTTCCACTCAGTGTCTCCCTGGGTCAGTTTTGGAGAAGGTGGGAATTTTGGATGTATTTTCTTGCCTTTTTTCTCTTTTATGTTGCTTTTGTTGTGTGTGCCATGAGGGTTAAGGGTTGATTATAATGCAAAGATATTCTTGCTAGTATGGAGACTGCTTTAGTAATTAATGCCTGCTTTCCAGTCCTGTGCTTTAGATGTGTCTAACTGTAGGCCTTTGCCTCTCATCATGTAATTTCATTAGCTTCATAAATTTGGGTGGTGGAGGGTGTATTGTTATTGGCTTATCACCTAGTTCTTTGGCAATGAATTGTAATATTGTTGGTGTCTTAGTTACTCTTCGCTTGTTGCTGGGACAAATACCTGACACCTGAAATGAAGGAAGGAAAGGTTTATTTAGCTCACAGTTACTGGAGGTTTCAGTCCATACTCAAGGCAGACTGGCACATGGCAGAGAGCAGAAGTTCATGGTAGTGGAACAGCGACAATGGCAACTGAGAGAGAGTCTGTCTCTCTCACTCATATTCAGGCTACTGCCCCAGGATGGGGAAGGTACACACACCCACAACCTCAGCAGTACTAAAATCCATAATCCCAGCAGTACTAAGACCCATAATCCCAGTGGGTTATGAGTTAATTTCAAAGTCCCTGGCCCATGATTGCATGAGGTTTTGGGGGGACAAGCAGACACAAACCGTAACAGTTGGTGACACAAAGACAAATCAGATTCTGGCATCTAGTAAAAACAGATAAACAGCTATAATGATGCTATTCTGGCAATAGCATCAAAATTAACAGCTATAATAGAGATGAAGGTGTGTGAGTGAGAAGACCTGGGGCCTGTCCCGTGCTCATTCAACACAGAGCCCAGACCTGGTGTGCACAGTGTGGAACCCTGTGGTAGAACTCCCTGTAGAGAGGATAAAGGCAAGACCCATCCAGTTGACCCAGGGGCAGAACATCTTTCGAGAGTGGCACCGCAGGTTCACCTCCAAGGGCTGCAGAAGGAAGAAGTGCAGCACAGCAGCCAGACCCAAGTTATACCCACCTGGGTGAGTTTGAACTTGGTAGATCCAGACCTAGTGCTAAGGCAAGAACTCTACCACAGTTCTACACCAAAGATCAGAAGACAGATTTATACACAGAGATAAAGAGAAGGAGCAAACTGTGCTCTCAGGCCTTGAGCCCACTCAGAACAAATATAGGAGACAATAGCACAGAAGAAATTGGAAATCACACACCCGAAATCTCTGAAATATTAGCATCTGAAGTAAAGAAACAACTGCAGGGGCTGGGGAGATAGCTATATGACATAAGTGCCTGACTGGTAAGTGCAAGGTCATGAGTTCAAACCCCGGTCCCACAAAAAAACCAAAAACACCCTCCCCCCCCCAAAAAAAAAAAAAAAAACCAAACAAACAGAAAGAAACAACTGCAGAAAGGTATAGAGGCCATCAGATCAGAAATAATTTCTGAAGTAAAAAAAGGAATGATAACTATAATGAAAGAAGTACTAAATGCTCTTAAAGAAAATACTGATGAAAGAGAGGAGAATAAAAAAATGATGGAATCCATGAATGAACAATATAGGAAAGACATAGAATGTACGAAGCAGATACAAAATGCTATACAGGAACTTAAAACCTCAATCACAAGCTGGCAAAATCATTTGAATGAAAGTGAAAATAGACTTTCAGACCTTGAAGACACCATTGCAGCTAGTGAAAAGGTACGAAAAGATCTCTTAAGAACAGCTAGGATGCAGGAAAAAATAATTCAACATCTGCAAGTTGATGTAAAGATGAACAATGTAAGACTAATAGGTATCAATGAGAAAGAAGGAGTCTGTACAAATGATATAAAAATATGGACATTATTTCTGTAATAGCAGAAAGCTTCCCAAATATGGCGGAACAATTTGGCATTGAGGTAACTGAAGCATATAAAACTTCAAATAACACCAACCCAATTAAAACCACACCCAGACATACAATAATCTAGATCCCAGAAATTTAGCACAGGAGAAGTATACTAAAAGCTGCTAGAGAAAAGAAACAGATCATATTTAAAGGAAAATCTATTAGAATGACAGCAGATTTTTTTGTTTTTTTACAAACCATCAAGTCAAGAAGAGCATGGAGCAAAGTATTTCAAGTCTTGCAAGAAAACAAATTCAAACCCAGACTGATATACCTTGCAAAATTCTCTTTCAAGTTCAATGGAGAAGTGAAATACTTCCATGACAAGAACAACTGAAGAATTTCATGATGACAAAGTCAACCCTGCATAGTTTACTAAAAGATATTCTAGAGAGGAATCAAAATGACCACAACTCCATGAAAAGAATGGAAAGAACCCATCAAATAGGGCAGACAATTAAACACAGGGGAAAAGAGGTCTACAAAAGCAGTCTTTCAACTATTCTTTTGTATGCAGCAGTAAAATATGTCCATCAGCGTATTCTACAAATGGACTTCTTCTGAATCCTATGGGTCATGACTCTATCTGGGTCTACAGGGTAGATATCAAGGAAATAGCAGTAGCTCAGTCCCACAAGTGACACCTGGCCACCAGTAAGCGTCATGGATACTGTCCACAACCAGAACATACTTGAACTTTGTGTGATATCCTATCCCCAAACTGTTAGCAGCTCTTATAATATATTTGTCATTCCAGCATTTATGTTGTTTTATTCTTAGTAATTCTTTAGCACCATGGAAACTTTTACTTAGTTGATATCTTTGTACATATTAAGCTATTCAAATACTATGCAAGTGCTCTGAATTGATTTTTATACATATGATGCACAACATTCTGGCCTCTAAGTTGGGCTCATAACTTGACTTGAATTTTGGAATATTGTCTTGAAATGCTTAATTTAATTTTAATTAATTCATGTTTAATTAATTTCTGAATATTATTTATACTTTTTGTTTATGATTCATACTATATTTTTGACTTACAATCTATTTGTAAGACATGGTATGATATTTTCTCCTAGTGTTAGAAATATATAAATATATATATAT
>PVJA010052218.1:0-12503 GCA_004027025.1 Myocastor coypus
TTTTTTTTTTTTTTTTTTTTTTTTTTTTTTTTGTCTTTTTTTTGAGACAGGGTCTCGCTATGCAGTTCAGGCTGGCAGTTCACTTTTGTAGCCCAGGCTGGTCTTGAACTCACACCAATCCTCCTGCCTCAGCCTCCCAAGTGCTGGGATTACAGGCGTGCGCCACCATGCCCGGCTAGATAGTCTTTCTTAAAAGGTCTGTTTATCCTTTGCCAGTTTAATTGGGTTATTTGTTCCCTTAGGAAGGTTTCAGAATTCTTTATATATTCTAAATACAAAATTTCTTTATCATACATATGCTCTACAATAATTTCTTCTGATTGTTTTTTCCTTTCATTTTCTTAATGACTTCTGGAGAGAAGTTTTTAATTCTGATGAAGTACAATTTTGACTAATTTATTTCTCTTATGAACTGCTTTTGTTGTCTTAAAGAATCTTTGCTAAGGGGTTAATAGAACTCTAGGATAGTACTGAAGCACTTGCCACCATTCCAGGAGCAATTCAAAATAAAACATTACCTATCTCAACACTGATCTACTGTAAGTTTTAGATTTTATCATCCACTTTAAATTGATTTTGTGTACCATGAAATATGGCTCAAAATTCATTATTTTTACACATGAATATCCAATTATTCCAGCACCATTTCTTTATGCTTTGTTTTTGTTTGAGGCCCAGTCTTGCCAGTTTAGACTGGCCTTGAATTCTCTAATCCAGGCTGCTCCCGAATGCTGAGATTACAGGTGTGTGCCACCATGCCCAGCTAACACCATTTCTTTAAAATCTCCATTGCATTACCCTTTGCATCTGTGCTGAAAATCAGCTGTGTCTTTATCCCAATACCATACCATCAGGCTTGCTGCAGCTTGACAGTAAGTGCTGAATTCAAGCAATTTTTTTTTTTTGCTTTGTTGTTTATTTTTGAAGTTTTTTTTTTCTTGTTTCAGAACTTTTGTTTGTTTGATTATTTATTTATTTTTATGGCCGGCTGAGCCTGCCCTGAGGGCAGGGCTGGCACAGCATGTGGTGCCAGGGATCGAACCGTAGTCCCTACAGCCCTAAGCAGGTGCTTTAGACCACTGAGCTATCCTGCTGGGCCCCTATTTTTGAAGTTTTGCTGGCTGCTTAGGTTCTGGGTATTTCCATAGAAAGTTTACAATCTGGTTACCATTTCCTTAAAAAAAAAAAAAAAAAAAAAAAGAAGAAGAAAGCAAAGGAAAATAAGCCTGCCAAATTTTGACTGGGATAGTGTTGGTTCTACTGATCAATTTGGGGTAAGGTGCTACCTTAAAGATACCAGTCTTTCAACTTATGAACACAGTATCTCTATCAATCCAGGTCCTTGTCAATTTCTCTCAGCAATGTTATAGTCTTGAGTACAGTTCTACTATATCTTTGCTTCAATTTATTACTGATTGTCACTTCCTTTGAGACAATCTACTTTTTGAAGTTTCAATTTGCAGTTAGCTGTTACTGGAATACAGGAATACAACTGATTTTTGTATACATTCTTATACCCTGTAACTGCCAGTCTGATTTATTAGTCCCAATCACAGTTTTGTGTATTTCACTAAGGTTTTCTATATAAATCATCAAGTCATCTACCTAGTGGGTGTGCTTTACTTTCTTTCTATACTGGATTCCTTATTATTTTTAAATTGTACTGTCCAGAAGCTCTAGTACACAGCTGAATGGAAGTAGGAAGATCATATATCCTTTCCTTGGTTCTAATTTCAGAGGGAAGCAGCTTAGCTTTCACCATTAACTGTGATGTGAGCTAGATGTTTTCTTGTATGCTTTTTGTTGGATGAGGAAGTTCTTAAGTTTACTTACTTTTAATCAGAAACAGAAGCTGAACTGTGTCAAAAATTTTTTCAGTCTATTGAGATAATGAGGGGCTGGGGAGATAGCTCAGGGGCACAAGTGCATGCCTGGCAAGTTCAAGGTCCTGAGTTTGAACCCCGGTCCCGCAAAAAAAAAAAAAAAAAAAAAAAAAAGATATTGAGATAATGACTTTTTTTCACCTTTAGTTCACTTAACAATTAATCATACATAATATTATCTTTTCAAAATTGGGTTCATAACCTTTTTGGGGGCCAGAATGTTTATAATTTACTTAAGTAGCCTAAGAACGGATTTTTTGTTTTATTTTTCATTCCATATAGGTCAATGGGTTTTAGTTTGGCAGACCTGTGCCTAATGCATATTTTGAACATCTTTACTCCCACCACCTTCCTTGCCCTGCCTTGTTTCCTAGTTTCCCCCCGCTTTTTTTTGGGGGGGGGGGCTCAACGTATTTTGCTCATTATCTATCCTGCCCTTACAGCTCCCCCTCTTATTTCTTTCCTGTTGTCTAGTAATACTATCCTTTCTATTTTCTGGTCATCTTTTTTACAGTTCACATATAAGGGAGAATTTGATATTTGAGTCTGGCTTGTTTTACTTGACATGATGGTCTTTAGATACATTTATTTTCTTTCTTTCTTTTTTAAGTTATGGTTGGCTCAGCTTGCCCCTGGGGTGGGGCTGGTGCAGAATATGGTGCTGGGGATCAAAGAGCAGTTCTCGTGGTTGCCTAAGCTTTCCTAAGCAGGTGCTTTAGATCCCTGAACCATCTTGCTGGCCCCTCCATTTATTTTATGACAGAATTTTATGCTTCCTGTGGCTGCATTAATACTCCATTGTGTGTATGCACATTTCCTTCATCCATTCATCTGCTGGCAGGTGCCTAGCTGGTTCCATATCTTGGCTATCACAAATTGTCTGCAATAACATGGGTATGCAGGTATCTTTTTTTTTTTTTTAAGAACAATTTATTTTTATTTTAATTTTATTTTATTTTTTTTGCCTTTTTGAGACAGGGTCTCGCTGTGCAGTTCAAGCTGGCTTTGAGCTCACTTTTGTAGCCCAGGCTGGTCTCGAACTTGCACCAATCCTCCTGCCTCAGCCTCCCGAGTGCTGGGATTATAGGCGTGAGCCACCACGCCCGGCTTATGCAGGTATCTTTATAGAGATGTATGCATGCCGTTTTTAAATGTTCTGGATATACATCATGGAATGGTGTAGCTGGATCAAATAGTAGCTCTATTTTTAGTTTTTTGAAGGAGAAGTTTGTTTTAATTCACATAGTTTTTTGAGCAATTTCCATAATGGTTGTACCATTCAGATTCCTGCAGTAGTATAAAAGGACTCCTTTTTCCCTATATCCTTGCCAGTATTGTTTGTTTTCTTGATGACAGCCATTCTGATCGCAGTGAGATACAATCTTAATGCTGATTTGATCTGTGCTTCCCCATTTATTGATTTTTTAAAAAAATGTTAAACTAGCTGGGCATAGCGGGGCAGGGCTGTAATCCCAGCACTTGGGAGGCTGAAGCAAGAGGATCAGTGTGAGTTTGAGACCAGCCTGGGCTACAAAAGCAAGCTTAAGGCCAGCCTGAACTGCATAGTGAGATACTGTTTAAAAAAAAAAAAAGTTAAACTAACCTCACACTCTTGGAAGACTCCAAGTGGTCATGATATACTAACCTTTTATATACTGCTGTATCTGAGTTGCTAAAATGTTGCTTCAGATTTTTACATCTGTTTGTAAGGGATATTGGTGTGTACGTGTCTTGTCTTTCTGCTTTTGCTACTAGGGTGATGATCCCAGAAAATGAGTACAAAATATTCTTTAATTTTCTGGAGTTTATGTAGGATGATTATTTTAAAAAAATTTTTGAGACAGGGTCTTCCTAAGTTGTTCAGGTTGGGCTTGAACGGGCAATCCTCCTGCCTCTGCCTCTCAGAGTGCTGTGATTACAGGCACATGCCACTGCACCTACATCAATTAATATGTTTAATGTTTGGTAAATTTCATCACAATTTTTTTCTGAGAGATCTTGAGGGTGTAACTGAGCAGTATAACATGTGAAACCCTTGGTTTGATCACAAATACTATAAATAAAAAAATCTTTTTCCTTTGTGGGAAGGTTTACAATTTGATTTTCTTAACATACACAGGTTATTCAGCAAACCTAGTTCTACCTGGGTTAGCCTTGGTAATTTTTTGACTTTCAAGCAGTCTGTCCATTTCATCTACAATGTGGCATTTATTGGAATAAGGTTGTTATAGTATTTCCTTGTTACCATCTTACTATCTGTAGAACTTACGATGATGTCTGCTATTCGGCACTTCTGTCTTCTTTTCCCTGACTGTCTGGATAAAGCCTTATCAATTTTACTCTCACAGAACTGGGGTTCAGCTTTCACTGCTTTTCTATACTACTTCTTGTTTTCTTTTTTTTTTTTTTTTGGTGGGACCAGGGTTCGAACTCACGACCTTGCACTTGCCCAGCAGGCACTTGTGCCTCAGAGCTATCTCCCCAGCCCCTACTTCTTGTTTTCTACTTCACTTATTTATGCTTTAGTCTTCATTAGCTTATTTCTTAGTTTACTTTGGGATTTTTAAATCTTTTTATTTATATAGTTGGTATAAGGTCTCACTACACAGCTCAGACTCACAGTGATCCTCCTGCTTTCATCCTCCCCAGTACCATGATTATACATGTGTACAACCATGCCTGATCTGTGACTGGCTCAGCATGCACAGGGAGGGGCTGGTGTGGCCTGTGGTGCTGGGAATCAAATACTTTGGGATTTTATCGGTATATTTATTTTTGCGATGCTAAGGATTAAACCAAGGTCCTTATATATGTGGGGAAGTGCTCTTCCACTGAGCTATACCACAGCCTCACTTTGATTTTACTTTGCTCTTCTTTTTCTAGTGTCTAATGGTGAAAACCAGTATCACTCACTGGTCTGAGATATTCTTTTCTAATAAAAGTATTTAGTTATATAGATTTCTCCCTACAAAGTTGAACAACATGTTTTGATATGTTCTCATTTTCATTCAGTTCTAAATTTCCTAATTTTCTTTTTGATTTTTTCTTTGATCCACTGGTTATCTAATACTATGTTGTTTAGTTATTAGCCATCCAGGGCTTCTACTTCTGTTATGGTAATTATTCTTACTTCAGTGGATCAGAAAACCTATTTTATATGATTTAATTAGTTTCAAATATGAGGCTTGTTTTATAACCCAGAATATGGCCTATTGAAGTGATTGCATATATTCAAAAATTCTATTATATTTTTATTCCTGTCAATATACCTTGCTCTCACTTTTCTGACAACCAACACCAGCTTTCTTTTAGAGAATAATACGGTGGCACATAACTTTGCTGTCTTTTTGCTTTTAGCTCTGCCCTCTTCCTCACTGGCCTAGTCCTGGCCACCTGAGCAGGACACTGGGCTTCACTCTGCCTTCCATTCCAGCACCTGTAGCATAATAAACATTCAAATGTTTAAGGATCTTATGGGTTCTCCTAGTCTTGGTTTTCCAAAACCAAAAATTTAAACAAATTATTTTCTAGTAGTTCACAATAGCAATAAGCAAACAAAACAGGGAATTGCAGAGTATCATCAGAACTACCCACAGAAGCTAAATTCAAAGCATTTACTTAACACAAAGTCCAGGGCCCCTGGGAGTTTCCTCCACAAACTACGCAACTACATAAAGCTTTGTTTCAGTTTTAGGGGATACTTTAAGAAATTTAGGGGTCAGGGAGATAGCTCCATGGCACAAGTGCCTGCCTGGCAGGTGCAAGGTCATGAGTTCAAATCCTGGTCCCGTAAAAAAAAAAAAAAAAAAAATCTAAACCCATATTTTTAGTTTATTTTTAATGTACTTGGTTGTTACAGGGTTTCACTACGCAGCTCAGACTCATGGTGATCCTCCTGCTTTCAGCTTCCCCAGGGCTGGGATTACAGGCATGTGTTTCTATGTTTGGACTCTGGTGGGCTCAGCCCACCCTGAGGGCAGGGCTGTGCAATATGTGGTGCAGGAGATCAAACTGTGGTCCCTGCATTTTCATAAGCTTGCCTAATGAGGTGCTTTAGTCCGCTGAGCTATCTCACCAGCCCTAAACCCATGTTTAAATCCTACTGTTTCAAGAAATACTTTCATGAAGTTGTTCAGTACAAAACATACAAGTGTTACTATTTTAACACTTCTATGGTATTAAAAAAAAAAAGG
This sequence comes from Myocastor coypus, assembly GCA_004027025.1. Lineage (NCBI taxonomy): Eukaryota > Metazoa > Chordata > Mammalia > Rodentia > Myocastoridae > Myocastor > Myocastor coypus. The sequence continues at coordinate 6,077 of PVJA010052218.1, forward strand.
ATCTTTAGCTGTTGATTAATGCTCAGTGTAGAGTCCCTGCCTAATATTCATTAGGCCCTGGATTCAACCATCCCCAGTACTGCAAAAAATACTTCTAAAACTTTTTGATGCAGGGTCTTGCTATGTAATTCACCTGGCCTGAAACTCGCAGAGACCCTTCTGCTTCAGCATTTAACATACCTGGATTATAGCCATGCACCATTAACCCAGCTTAAAAATTAAAATTTTAAATTACAATCTCAAATGCATGTAAGTAAATATCTTCTAGCCTGATCTTATTTGTAAGGTATCTTAATTTATATCTCAAAGGAAAAGATGATAAAGAGCAAACTTGTACAACATAATCAAACACGAAAGTATATCTTTGTGTATGGTATTTGTACTTAAGAGAAGAGAGAGTCATAGTTAGGGAGGACATTTTAATAAAAAGTTATAAAATATTCCTGAATTTAAGATGTAGTATCCAGAGGCTAGAGGTGCAGCTCAGTGATAGGGCACCTGATTGACATGCTTGAGACCCTGGGTTCCATCCTCAACACAATCAACTTCCAAAATATTTAGTATTCCCTCAGTTTAATGGTTTCCTTACAAAAATGCAAAAATTAAAAGAAATTCCCAGAGGATAAAACCTACACAAATACAATGGCAGTCTTCAGTGAAGTGTGGTATCACTTAGACCAGCTCCTTCCTCCTTCTCTTTTAGGACTGGCTTTGCAAACAGAAGTCTGCACAAACTCCAACCAAAGCCAACATCCTCTAGCCAGAGGACCAAGAAGAAGGCAGTCCAGTGAGCCAGAAGACCTAAGACAATCCCACTCATTCTAGCCAAACACAGAAAGACCACAGCCATGTCTCTCCCACATGAGCAGAAGCCAAGGGCAGCTTGGACTCCTGTACTCTGAGAGGTGTGATGAAGTAACTGATCCCTGGCAGGTTGTGTAGAAAGGTCAAGCTGGGGAAGGGATTTTCACCCTTTTGCTAGAGATAGTGACTGCCCTCACTCCCACCAGTGTCAATAGAGATGAAAACATGGACTTCCACCCTGAATTCAGCTAGACAAACTTGTTTCCTTTTGATGGAACTCATGAGAGAGCACTTTCACTTGGGAGTAACCAACACCCCGTTGTGTCAGAGGCAGGTTTGGGAGGTGGGGTTTCTCCTTCCTCCTTAAAGGACCTGCAGCCCCTCCATCTTGGGCTAATACAAGTCTTTGAGACCACTCTCCCTGAACAGCAATAAGACCCCCACTACTCCCTCTGCCAGAGTCATAAAAAGTCAGCAAAACAAGTGTAAGACATACTCAGCCTCAATACTCAAATGTCCAGACTTCACTTCATGTTTTTTTTTTTTTTTTTTTTGGTCTTTTTGAGACAGGGTCTCACTATGCAGTTGAGGCTGGCCTTGAGCTCACTTTTGTAGCCCAGGCTGGTCTTGAACTCGGCACCGATCCTCCTGCCTCAGCCTCCCAGTGCTGGGATTACAGGCGTGAGCCACCACGCCCGGCTCAGACTTCACTTCAAAATCATTCACTGTATCAAAAATCAAGAAAACCTCAACATAAACGAAAAAAGCTAACAGATGCCAACACCAAGATGACAGACATGTTAAAATTACAGGAAGGAGATTTTAGAGCAATCATTAGAATAATACAACAAGGAACAATTATGAACATGCTTTAAAAAATGAAAACAATAGGCTCTGCAAAAAAAAGTCTTAGCAAAGAAACAGAAAATATTAAAAAGTACCAAATGGTAGTGTAAGAACTTAAAAATACAGTAACCAGAGGGTACAGTTGTAGCTTAGTAAAGTACATGGGGTTTTTTTGCATTTAGTACAGGGTCTACAGGATCTCACTACACAGATCTGACACGTAGTGATTCTCCTGTTTTCAGCCTCCCAAGCACTGCCCATCATGCCCTGTCTCAGTCACTGTATCATCATGGCCCAGGGGTGGGGCCAGCACAGCACACTGGGGATCAAACCCAGCCTCTGCATCTGCCTAAGCAGACACTTTAATCTGCTGAGCTATCTGGCTGGCCCAAGCACATGCTTTGTATGCTTGAGGTCCTGGGTGCTAACAGACAAAATAATTAAAAAGCTGTTTTGATATCAACTCAGCGGGTAGTTACTATCTCTAGCAGCCTCCACATGCCCAGGCAAAAGCAATTATAGAAAAGAGTCTCCAAGATTTATGAATGAAATCAGGAGTACAGTGCAGATACACACTATCACATGGACATACCCTGAGGACAGGACACTAAGTGAAACAATCTAGTCACAGAAGACCACAGAGGTCAGACTCCACTTCCATGAGACAGTCAGAACAGGCAAATCAGCGAGACAGACAACAGATGAGTAGTTGTTGAGGACAAGAGGGAGAAGGGACAGGGAGTGATTCTTACTGTGTTTTGTTGATATAAGTAGTTTTTTAAGTAGAAACGGGTGGTGGTTTAACAGCACTGAATATACTAAACGCCAGTGAATTGTAAATGTTAAAATGATTATATTCTGCTCTCCATATCCAATGGTTATACCGCTGTGTACAACTCGGGTGCTTCAGTTTTATACAATGTTACCTTTTAATACATATAAACAAGTGGCTTCTCAGCTAGATACAATTCTGTTAATAAATTACTGAGTCATTTTGCCTAATAGGTATTAAACAACTACAAAGTACACATATATCGGTATTTTATTCCCCACATTTGAGGATCAAAAAGTGCATAGGGAGTAAGGGATGTAAGGAGTGGTATGCCTAGATGGGCTAGCTGTGGTCTATAAATATGACTGGCAGGCACAGACTGGGATTGTGTGTGTGTGTGTGTGTGTGTGTGTGTGTGTGTGTGTAGGGCGGGGCTAAAACATTTATGTAACAAGTTGGCAAGATAATCTTTTTTGGGGGGTTGATACTGGGGTTTGAATCTAGGGCCTTATTTTGAGACAGGGTCTGCCTAACTCACTAAATTGCTTAAGTTGGGCACAAAGTTCTGAGCCTCCTATTTCAGTCATTCAGAGTGTGGTCATTACAGGCATATGCCATCATGCCCAGTTAGGATAATCTTAAAATCAGTCCATAGAAAAGAAGTAAGGGCTATAGGGCAAACCACTGCAGTCTGGCTTGGAACACTAAAGAACTCAACTACTGTCCTTAGAAGCAGAACTAAGGTGAGGTGAAGAGATCCCACCTACCTCTTGGCTGAGGCTGGAGACTTGGCCACGATGACTGCATTCCTGTAATCTGGGATCTGTGACAGACAAGAGGTCAGGGATTATGGTCCAGTCTCTTAAGAGGCTATTTCAACAATCTATAACAAGAAACATTCCACACACTGTCATCTGGTTTTGCAAAAAAAAGGAGGAAGACCAAAGTAAAATTTCTCCTTTGGAAATTAGAGAAATGCCTACCTAGGAAAAAATGCTACAGAGAGCTGGCCAAATAGCTCATGGATTAAGGCGTCTGCAAGCAGGCTCAGGGGCCAGGGGTTTGATCCCTGGGCCTTTGGCGCTGAGATGGTAATTAAGACAGGGTGTGGTGACACAAGCCTGCCTGTAATCCCAGCTCTTGGGAAGCTGTAAATAGGAGAATCACTGAGTCTGATCTAGTAGTGAGACCCTGAACACCCTTGTAGATACGGCCCTAAAATAAAAAATTTTTTAAAAAAGGAAAAAAATTACAAAAATTAAGATATATAATTTTTAAAAAATAAGTAAGGATAGGGGCTGGGGAGATAGCTCTGTGGCACAAGTGCCTGCCTGGCAAGGTCATGAGTTTGAACCCCGGTCCCGCAAATAAATAAATAAACATAATCAATGATTAGGCTGTCTTTCTTGCCCACTAAATACTTATAATTCAGTATAAAGATGCTTTGATAGTAACTAGAAAGTCCTTTTGTAAATCTAAAATCCATGTAATTTCAAAGTAAAAGGATCATCTTTATCCAGACTAAATTGAGGGCACCTGTCAAAGTCCACATCGGTGTGGTCCAAACAGATGACCAAGCATTTGAGAGTCATGACATGCTGAAAATATCAATTTGTAAAGGTAATCAACTATACTATTCTTTAAAAGATGTTAAGCCGGGTATGGTAGTGCACGCCTGTAATCCCAGCACTTGGGAGGCTGAGGCAGGAGGATCAGTGCGAGTTCAAGATCAGCCTGGGCTACAAAAGTGAGCTCAAGGCCAGCCTGAACTGCATAGTGAGACCTATCTCAAAAAGACAAAAAGACAAAAAAAAAAAAAAAGTTCAGTAATCTACACTATACTAGTGGCAAACATGCACATTATCAAAGTCTAGAGAATATAGAAGAGACTTGTAAACTGAGCATTCGGTTATTTCTGGCTTCACTTTGGCCATATTTTCACATTATTTTCTTGAAATTTACTCATTTCATTAAAATTGTTATTTTACTGAAATATGTTCCCATTGCTTTGTTCTCACAATTATATCAATGTATTTTAATGCACACAGTAATAATATCTGGTGCCCTGTACAAGGCCTAGTGCATAAAAAGCACTAAATAATTTTAGTAAATGAACAAAAAACTAGTTAATTTGAGGAAGACCCAGCATAAGTGCAGCCAACATAATTGCATGGATCAATGTATCTAAAGAAAGCCTAATTCATCCAAAACTCACAGGAACAAAGGAACGAAATATATTTTTTCAACTTCCATTTTTGTGGGGTAAGGGACTGGAATTTTTTCCAAACTATCTCATGCACTTCTTTGTCTCACCAAATATCAAACAGTATGAAATCCTTCCAAGAGAAGATTAAACCCCTATGGAAACCATTATTAAAATACATAAAAGAATTTTACAATAAAAGTACCTATTCTCTCTTCAGAAAATCATACAAAGTAAAAGTTGTAATGAAAAAGAACCAAAAAGAAATCTAGGAAGAGGAAGTTGTGGTTTACATAAACAACTCAGTATCTGGCTTGCTGAATGACAGGAATGATACAACTTGAAGACAGCTGGGGATGATTAGGCAAGAAGTTTTTTAGAATGCTATATATAAGGATGAAGATATTAAAATTAAAAAAAATAGTTGCAGCTGATGTGGTGGCACACATCTACAGTTTTAGCACTGAGGAGCCTTACTCAAAAGGATTTCTGAAACCCAGAAGTTCAAGATCTGCCTGAGAAACACAGTGAGAACCTGTCAGGAAATGTGTATGTGGGGGGATATTATAACTTTTATGTATATACATTTTCTCTCTTTCAAAAATACTTCAATTCACTTTCACTATGAGGGGCTATATTAATTGCTATGAAGTAGCAAAGACTTGTATGCTTACTAGAAAACATTTTTCAGAAACCTATAAACTGCCATCTGTTTTAGGAATTGGTGTTACTTATTTTTGTCTTGTGTGCGTGTGTGCTCAGGGTCTTACTATGCAGCTATGACTCATAGTGATCCTCCTGTTTTTAGCCTCCCAAGTGCTGGGATTACAGGTGTGCAACACAAGGCCCAGACTCTATTGCTGGCTCAGCTTACCCAAGGGGCAGAGCCAGTGCAGCATGAGGTTCCAGGGATTGAACCCTGGCCCCTGTGTTTGCCTAAACAAGTGCCTAGTCCATTGAGCTATCTCACCAACCCTATTTTTGTCTTTTTGAAATGGGGCTTTGCTATGAAGTTCATAGCTTTGAACTATGTAACCCAAACTGGCCTTGAACTTGAGGCAATCCTCCTGGGACAACCTCACAAGTGCTAGGATTATAGGCATCTGCCACACAAACTATCATCTTTCAAATACAGTATTAGAAGCTGGGGAGATAGCTCCGCAGTCTATATGCCTGCCTAGCAAACTCAAGGTCCTGAGTTTGATCCCCAGTACATGCCATGCTGGCCTGAAAGAGGGCATAGTGGAATACCTCTGTAATCCTAGTGCTAGAGAGACTGAGATAGGAGGATCCCTAAACTGTGTAGCAAGACCCTGTATCAATAAATAAAATAAATATAGTATTAAAAATGAAATTCTCATCAGGCATGATGGCGCACACCTGTAATTCCTGCACTTGGGACACTGGGGTAGAATGATCATTGTGAGTTTGAGACCAGCCTGGACTACAAAGTGAGCTTAAGGCCAGCCTGAAATGTATAGCAAGACCCAGTCTCAAAAAGACAATAAATAGCTGGGCATGGTGGCACATGCCTGTAATCCCAGCACTCGGGAGGCTGAGGCAGGAGGATCAGTGAGAGTTCGAGACCAGCCTGGGCTACCAAAGTGAGCTCAAGGCCAGCATGAACTGCATAGCGAGACCCTGTCTCAAAAAGACAAAAAAAAAAAAAAAAAAAAAAAAAAAAAAAAAAAAAAAAAAAAAAAAAAAAAAAAAAAAAAAAAAAAAAAAAAAAAAAAAAAAAAAAAAAAAAAAAAAAAAAAAAAAAAAAAAAAAAAAAAAAAAAAAAAAAAAAAAAAAAAAAA
>PVJA010052219.1:0-12442 GCA_004027025.1 Myocastor coypus
AGGAGAAGAAGAAGAAGAAGAAGAAGAAGAAGAAGAAGAAGAAGAAGAAGAAGAAGAAGAAGAAGAGGAGGAGGAGGAGGAAGAAATAATAATAAGAAGAACAGGGAAAGGCAGCATGCTGGGCCTGGTGGTGCAGGCCTGTAACACCAGTGCCTGTGAAGCTGAGGCAGGATGGCTGTGAATTCAAGGCCAGCTTGAATGGCATAGCGGAAGCCCTGCCTCAAACAAGCCAAAACAAAGTAAGGCAGCTCAGTCACTTGCCACTGGGGAAAAGCCAGGCACAGGCAGCTACTGTCAGAACCCCCACCCTTTGCTCTGCTTTCTCCCACCTTCCTGTGGGAGGTACATGCCTCTGTCTTTGGCTTTTTATAGGATGGCAACAATAATTTTTTAAAAAAGTTCCACAAATCTCGCTCAGTATGTTATCAGTCCAAATTTATACAGAATAGAATGTAAAAGCAATATGGAAAACTTTGAAAATGAACAGGAATACTCCAATTCTTAAACTTACCTCTTACTTTTCTTGTAATCCTCCAGGTGCTGGGAATGTACATGTCTGCATCTTTCTAATTCACACTGCCCACACAAATCCTCCAGATGTAGCAAGTGATTTTCTACTTCCTCAAAACTGGCCTCTAGATTAGCTAAAAGTAAGTAAGAGTCAAGAGTCAGAATGATCATGAAACCAGTGTCAAAAAGGCAAAGTGTAACTGTTAAGACTGTTTTGCATTTGCTTAATAATCCTTATTAAACTTTCCTGAAGCAACACTAAGGGACACTTCAAATACTTCATTAACCAAGATGATGAAGAAATAAACTATCTTGATTACTCTTATATCTTTTTTTTTGTCTTTTTGAGACAGGGTCTCGCTATGCAGTTGAGGCTGGCCTTGAGCTCACTTTTGTAGCCCAGGCTCCTCTCGAACTCACATCTGATCCTCCTGCCTCAGCCTCCCAAGTTCTGGGATTACAGGTGTGAGCCACCACGCCCAGCTACTCTTATATCTTGATCCTGTACATCACATGTGAACAAACCATTTTCATGTCCTGAGAATACAGCAAAATATAATTAACACAAATTATACCAACATAATTTAATATTTATGACTTCAAGTACTTCAGCATTTGTTTTGCCTCCGGCATACTGCAGACACAAGTCTCCCAGGCACAGGAGCTATGTACGAGTACTTGGGAGGCCAGGCTGCCAGGCTCCTCAGTGGGCGGGGAGGGCCTCAGCGCAGTCTTTCATTACACCGCTCTGTCTCACACCACAGAGCCCCACAGCCCTACTGGAACATGAGGGTCCGGTCAAATCCTTTACTAAAGATATGCAAGACCAGAGCCTGGAGAAACTAACCCAGCACCATACCCAAAGCCACTCAGTTAGGGAAGGGAAGCTAGAATCTAAACCAAGTTTCTGCCACATCTAGGCCATAGGATGTTGACATCACAGGTGTAGGGGCAAGGGTTACACAGAAGAAAAGTTTGGAGGTCAAAGATGTTAGAACTTGAATGCCTCATGGCCATTTACTGAACACCCACTGGCACCGGCCCATCACTGGGACACAGCTGAGAGGGCAGGCCTGTTATTCAGAGTCTACCACAGAGGGAAACAAATTTCAGGGTAACATGGCTGAAGAACACAGGCCAGGAGGTAATAGGATGGCATCTAACATTCAGCGTAAGCTGGGCAGGATGGCTCCAAAGTTGGGAAGTGACAGGGAGTCCCTCATCACTAGAGGAATTTATGTAGAGAAAAGGGCAAGATGGTATTATATTAATTGCACTTATGTATTTAAAATTTTTAAATACATTAAATTAAAAATAAATTAATTAAATTAAAATAAATTTAAAAATTTAAATTAATTATTATTATTATTATTTATTTATTTATTTATTTATTTATTTATTTTTGCAGAACCAGGGATCAAACTCAGGACCTTGCATTTGCCAGGCAGGCACTTGTGCCTCTGAGCTATCTCCCTGGCCCCTAAATTAATTTTTATTAATTTAAATTTAAAAATTAAATTAAAAATTAAAAAATTAAATTAAATTAAATTTAAAAATTACTAGGAGACTCAGCCTGGGAGCCACCACTATGATACCCACCTGTAGGAGCAATGCTCAGCTCATTTTATTGTAACTAGTTTGACACAGTCCTAAAACACGCACAAGACTATTCCAATGGATACACTGTAAAAGGAGATCTCACTTGCTTAGTGATCAGGACTAGAACTACATTTAACGTGTTAATCCCAAGTGGTTGGCTCCTTGGCATCAAGCACATACTCCTGCCATCTGGAGAAGTGATGTAAGCCCATGAGCCCTGCCCTGCCCCTCACGAGATGTGAGGTGGCATCTTGTCAGTGAAGGGGCTAACAACACACACCTTACAAAGCTGCCAACAGGACTATGGGAGCCAAAGTGCCTCAATTTAGCACTGACAGTAATTAAATGACTGTACAAGCATACATACAGAAAAAGCTTTTCATGAAGATTAGTGATTATGAGTCACTTCAAAATTTTATCCCCGGTGAGCAATATAACGCAAACAAGATCTATGGATAGCTCACAATATAACATTATTTGCTTCTCTGATTAGACTCATATAGAGCACCTACAATCACACTGTGATGTATCCTCTTAGATTGAATATCCCCTTTATGTAATAGGGAATTAGATTACAAATGATTTTTAAAAGCAAATAAGTAATGCAGTTATAACTACTTATATTAGATAATGTGTAATGTTCTTTCTGAGTCTTTAATTTTTATTTGAACAGATGGCAATTTCCATTTAGATTCTGGCTCTGTTGGCTGGCTACGGAGCTAATAGGGTCGGGAGCTTGGATGAAGTTGATTCTCAGGCAGGCCAATTCTAATGGACTGAATTGTATTCTAGGTACGAACTACTTGGTGTGCCAGTTACTCTTCTGCTAATGGTAGGGGACCAGGTGTGAGTGGTTTAGTACCAACTTGGAATTCCTAAAGAGAAGAAAGAAACGTACCTTTCTGAATAGGCAGACAACATCAAAGGTTTTTTTTGGCTGAATGGCAAATTTAAGGATGCTTATCATAGTCAGTGGTCACTTAATTGTCACTACCAAACTCACATTTATGTTACCCTTTAAGAAGCTGCAAAGGTCCCCAAGTCTTTTCCAAAGCAGGTTAAGCTCCTTAGTTCAGTACTCATGGAGCTGATCGCCTCTCTGGCCAGAACTGCCTGCATTCACGCCACCACTTCTGTCCTTCACATACTCTCTCCACCTCGCAGCAGAGCAGGACTACTCGCCATTCCAGGAAGGACCCTGAGTCCTGCTTCCCTGCTCCATCTATCTCTGAAGTACAGCCCTCGCAACCTGTCTGCAGGTTGGGCTCGGGCCTGAGCAGGCCCTGTCTCCAGCGCATAAGCTCTCTCCCTCCTCTGTGCCTTAGATTTTGAACTCACTTAGGACTCATCTTTTCACTGCCATCATGCGACCATCTGTGCCCTGTCATGTTGAGAATCAGTGCAGGACTGAAGGGTAGACATTGTACACTTGCGTAGCTTTTGGTCCTGATAGGCTGCTGAATTCCATTCAGAGCGACTTATGATACAGTGACTATTACCCTACAACGTAAAAAATATCAAGGAAACAAATCTCATGTATGTCTATCTAATTTAAACATCAAGAGCTTATGCTAAATTATAACACAAGTGTAAGCTGAGAACTTAGAAAATATTAAACATGATGAAACTTCATTATTAACATGTAAAACCAAGCCATATTATCAGTGAGTTAAAGCAATGAGAATTTTTCATTTTAACTCTCAAGGAGTGTGAAACAGTAACAAAATATAGAAGTATATTTAAATACAAGTTTTCATCCATTTTATAGTAAAAATTTTAAAACTTTTAAGATTGTTACAACCACACATGTGCATGCCATGCATTTAAATTTAATTTAAACTGGCAGAAATGTTCATTTCACAACCTGCTCACTTCCTATAGCAAAATCAGTTGTGTATCTTGAGTAAATCTGGCAGCCAACTCAGAATTCATGCACACACCACACCAGCAGGCCTCTACACACAAACTCCTCACAAGGCCCCCAAGCCATACCACTGTGCTTGCTCAACAGCAGCATGGGTCTCATTCAGTGACCAGAGGAAAAGACAGGTGGGGCTTTACTGCACAAAACCGTCGGGATGCCTGACAGCTGTGCAGGGAAGGGCCCCCACGTCTCTGTGAGAAGGCTGTCTCAGAGGAAGAGCAGCTCTGGTTGGGACTTTTCTTTGTGCCATTTGTCTCAAGCACATATCACCTGTAACGTAGCTAATGATATATGAAGAGTAAAGGAGCACAATAAAATTATTTTACACCTAATGAGTTCTTTTCTAACAAAATAATTAGCCTCATGGAACAAAGAAATCTTTGGTTATAAACCCACAGGTCACAAAAGCAAGGTAATACAGATCACAAGACTCTTCCAATGCTTAACTACACTTTTATACAAGCACTTCGTGGTAACAAGGGAACTTTGCAAATGCATTAACTTGCAAAAGCCTGCATGGAACAAATGAGGTCTATCAGTAGACTGAAAGATGTGTAAAGACAGGCAGTGTCCTCTTCAAAGGATCTAATCTCAGAAAGTGACTGGGTAGTAACATAATTTGGTTCATGAAATAACATCTGTACCAGTCTCCCTATTCAATGCCTTCTGAAATTCTACAAGGAAGAAAGCAAAACAATGTTATGAGACAGGTCAGATCAAAAGATGAACTCAGGCCATGTCTGCTATTCTCTGACATCAATATTACTTAAGGACTAACAGAATCTTCTGTTCTAGAGGAAGGAGCAATCTTATACAATAGGTTATCCAAAATAAACTAACAGAAGTCACAAGACAAGCCTTTGATGGTTTAAGCTCCAATAAAGGAATAGTGTTAGACTACCCTCTAGTGGAAATTCAGCAGAATTCAATACATGCAGTGCTTTCCAAAGGTGTTCTCCTAATTTTATGATAAAACTCACAACAGTATGAAAACATGAGATCTCAATTAAAAGACTGCTTTCCATCCTTACATCGTCTCTCAATGTACAGACTACTACACTGCTTGCCTCACCATATTGCCACACGTGACTTGCATTCCAAACTATTCTGTAGCACAAGCCAAACTGTAAAACATCCATCCAAACTCCACTGTGACAGAAAATGGCTTTGAAGATTGCTAAAGGCCAGAGATTCTCATTAGCCTGTGAGCATGTGGATGGTTTATACCAGCCAGGTTCACCGCAGAGCTAAGAACTGCATCTGGTCCGCAGCAGGTACCTACTCTACACTGGGCACTCTGCTAAGTGCTTTGCATTTGGCTTATTTTTGTCACTGCTGAGACAAAATACTGCGACTGATTTAATAATCACATATCCTTAATCCCAGCATCACACACTCTAGATCCAGACACCTCCGAAGAAGCCCCAACTATGACTGCATGAGGCTTTGGGGGAACATCTAGACCCAAACCAGAACCACCTTTTGCCATTCATTTAACCCTCGAGCTGTACTTTGAAGCAGGTAGCTATTTCTTAGTGAGCTGGTTTCAAGATGTCTGGGAAAACATAATTGTTGGTTCAAGGCTCTTCTATAAAACAGCATAGTATTTGCATATATCCACACCCATCTGCATGCTTGTATACTCTAAACCATCTCCAGATTCAGATTACAGTAACAATACAAAAATATAAAAACAGTTGTTATACTGTATTTGTATGGAATGATGTGGAAAAGTCTGTACATATTCAATGTAGGTATATCTTCTAAATGCAGCTGGTTGCATCTGCACATGTTGAACCCACAAACGCCCTCATTTTGCAGATGAGAAAACTAAAACCTGGAGCAGTGAAGGAACCTGGGGCTCAGAAGAGGGGAGTTTTGAAACGATAACAATCCCAGATCTCAGAGCCCACAGCTGTTTTCTGGTTTCTTGTATACTGTTATTATTTCTTAAATGACCAATACATAATTATCAATCAAACAACCCTTTTTTTTTTTTTTTTTTTTTTGTCTTTTTGAGACAGGGTCTTGCTATGCAGTTGAGGCTGGTCCTGAGCTCACTTTTGTAGCCCAGGCTGGTCTCGAACTCACATCAATCCTCCTGCCTCAGCCTCCCGAGTGCTGGGATTACAGGCATGAGCCACCATGCCTGGCAAAACAACCCTTTTTATAAACTGAATGGATCACATCTATAAAAAGAAAATCAGTATGGATGGATTAGCCATTGTCACTTAACAGTTCCTGAGTGTCTAGGTAACCAGGAGTTGCACTTACTAAGCTACAATGTACACAGCTAAGAGTATCATCAGAAGGCCAAATTGCTCATATGGCATAAATCCTTATTGCTTGGTAAGGGCAGACCGTCCAACTGGAAGAGGAAAGCAGCTGGGAAAAAGGGAGATTGGATAGTGGATCAGCTTGATAGGGAAAAACATAAGAATTCAAAAGTAAGGTCAACCACTATTTTTTTCTAAGCTGTTTATATTTTTTTATTGCTTGACTTTTTATTTTTTATTTTTATTTATTTATTTATTTATTTTTATTGCTTGACTTTTTAAAACCTGTAACATTATATCTAAGTTTACAGGCAATGATAGGAGATATTTTGAGGCTACCAAAAGGAAAATTTCAAATAGCATATGAACTTTTAAAATACTAAGTGCCTCCTATCCAAATGTGTTGCAAAACTTAATGAAATCATAAAGATGTCTTTATTATTTTTTCTTAAGCCAGGGTGTCTTGGTATGTAGTTCAAGTTCACCTTGAACCCACTAAACACAGCTTATACTGGTCTTGAACTCTCTCTCCTCTGGCCTCAGCCTCAGCCTCCCAAATGCTGGGATTCTAGGCATCACTGTCGTGCTCAGGTGACAAAGATCGTTTTTAAACTTAACTCCCAAAATCTGGCTTCACAATGGCTTCCATTGTAGCAGAAACACTGATTCTATGTAATGTAAGTTGCTAAGTGTCTCAAAATTTCAGAATCTCTCTGAGCTACAATATTCTAAGTCAATTAACATCAAGTCTATGAGAGTCTAAGTTTTCACTTGCTATTTTCCAGTCACTTATTCATTAAGTACAAATATCATGCAAGTAACAGCAATAAATTAAATCCTAAGGGTAGTATATATTTAGATGTCAATGAGTAATTTGTCACATATGTGTATGTGTACTACCACACATCTAGATTTTAGATGTAGCTTCCAAATAAATTAACTCCCCAAAAAGAGTTTGACGTAAGTTAAACATAGACAGGGGGTGGGGAGTGTGTGTGTGTGGTGGTGCTGGTGGTGGTGACAGCTAACTTATTTCATTTTTAAGTGGCTATCTGCCTACAACAGTATCTCAGAGAATTCTTTAAGGATTAATTTGCCTTTACTGATACATGTCTCAGATTCGTAAAGAGAATCCAAATGAGCATTTGGGAAGCCTACCTACATCCATTTATGAAGCCAAAATGTAGCTTCTACAAAGTTCATGTGACACTAAAAATCAAACTTTTTAAGATAGTAAAATCTTATTTGGGCACAAAAATACAGCATATTCAATAAGATGTAAAGACCGCACTAAGTAGAGTTAACTATAAAAATAATATTTGTGGCAAAATGTATGAAACCAATAGAGTGGTATTAAATAAATATTTTTCAACAATTTATTCTCAGCTAGAAATTAAAAAAAAAAAGAGGAAGGTTACAACAAATAAAAATCAAATGACTCAGAGATACAGGGAAATAAAATAAGAGAAAGTGGCTATGAAGCAAACTCCAGGTATCTCAAGGACTAGTTCCAGGAGTCGGGTATCTAAGGCTGGGAATGTTCAGGATGTGAACGCTGCAGAGGCACCACAGCCATGTTACGATTCTCCTAGAACCCAGCAACTCTCTTCCATGCCTTGCCTTCAGAATAACAGCCCAGAAGTACCTGTTGCAGCAGAGGGGTTGAAGAGGACTGCTCAAGGAGGCTGAGTGGCAGCTGCCATCCTACTCCCAACTACCTACTGAGGAGAAGAGCACTGTGATTGGGATTCTTTTACCTTTTCATTTTGGAGGTACTGGGGTTTGAAACCAGGCCCTCTGTGCTAAGCTCCACTCCCAGCCCCATTATTTGCTGAGGCAGGGTCTCACTAAACTAGAGTAAGTGTGACCTTCTGATTCTTCTGCCTCAGACTCCCAGAGCCCTGGGATTACAGGTGCACACCACAGGGCTCAGCTGTGGGTCTATCTTACTAATCATGGGACTCAAAGGCAGTTACAACCTCTCCAACTCTTCCTTTATCTGTAAAGTGAGGATTATGAAAATTATGGTTTATAGGGTTCTTGTGAGGTTTAGGGTAGTAGCTCTAAGTACCTAATCAACTCTACTATAAATATTGGTGATTATTACCAGCAACAGCATTTCAAAGCCTTTTACCTTTCTTCAGACACACAAAACAATCTTCATGATTCACTACCTCCTTCATAAATTAGTTTTGTGTTGCTTTAAGGTAATATTAAAAAACAGGAGAAGATGACAGGGACATCAACCTTTTCACCTGTAAGACTAGGTTACTTTCTGTAGACACGTCCTATTTCAACTAAGTCTACGATCTTAAACTTGGTTAGAAAACAGTGCTGAGAAAAAAATTACAGGCAGTCACTTGTTTAGACCTAAGTCCTACATTATGCTCTGACCGATCAGGCCAAAAATAAAAATGGAGTTGCTCATGATAAAGTTCCACAGCACCAACTGAAAGCTGTTTATCTGATCTTAAAAAAAAAAATAAAGATAGATCAAGAATGGAAAAATAAAAGCTAAACTTCTTAAATAGACTAGTTTCAACTGGCATAATAATGAAAAATCTTTTACCTTAATCCTTACATAAAAATACAACCTGAAGTTAACCAATCGCTTGGAGGGGAGGCACAAGGTCTCACCCCATAGTTTAGGCTGGCTTTGAATTCACTATGTAGCCCAGGCTGGCCTCAAACCATGGCAAACCTGCTTCTGCCTCACAAGTGCTAGGATTATAGATGTGCACCACTGTATCTGGCTCCTAGTCATTTTCCTATTGTTCTGTCTCCCTATACCCATCCTTGAAAGAAACTTTAAATGACCAATTTGTCTTTGTTTCTGCATCCTTCAGCCCATTTTATTTGTCCTACAAAGCAACTGCCTTTTAGCCCATTAGAACACTTTATTTCATGGAATGAAGTGTCGCCCACCTCCAGAATCATAAATAAAACCAATTTTACAATTGCTATAATTTGTCTTTTGATAACAGTAAGCCACAATATTATCTTTAAATGTTATCTTATTTTGATAAATAGTAAGCCACAATATTCTTAAGACTGTCATAAATAGACAATTCTCTGTATATATAGAGAATCTTAATAAATCCAACCAAACGAGAGCAAAAATAAATTTCCACAAAATCTAAAGTTAGCGAAATAGGTACCTTCGTTTAAATAGATCTGCTTATTCTCATCAGTAGGAGGTGAAAAAGAAATCATTCTGCATGACACACAGCTCTAGCAACCTGAATTTTAGAAGCAGTATCTTTTGGAACACATCCTATAGCCATGACCCAGTCACACTGATTCCATTTTCTATACTTACATTTTTAAAAATAGAAAACCTAATGTTACAAAGCATCCTGGGTCACTTTACCAATCAACAAAAACTGTATCCTGAGCTGAACTGTGGCAGAAAATAGTATCTTTCAGCAATATCTCTTTACTTCACCTGACTCATCCTCAATCAGACTATCACACTAACTACAATTCACTATTTTCCAAAAATTCCTGTTGACCAAGAATTTATGAATTCTTAGAAAGTTCTGAAATTAGGCTAAGTCCCATGGAAATTGTTCCCATTCCTAAAAAGTGATGCGCAGCTATAGATACCAAACTTACCCAGACTTGCTGTCATGGATTCCAAGTCTGCTATTAAACCAGGAAGCTGCTGCAGCTGCTCCTGCAACTCGATCAGGCTCGTCTTCTTCTTCTCCCAGTGCACAGAGAGCATAACCACCTCGCTGTCCACCAGCTGCAACCAGACAGAGGGGGTAGGGAAAAAAACCTTAGGCATGAGATTCAGTCCATGTGGTTCTCAACAATCCTTTCTGAGTAAAGAAGTTGTTTTCCTTTTTAGAAAGGAACCAACTCAATATCAATGTAGGAAACCTCAAATTACTGCTTGTATCAGTGCCTCTTACCTACAGAAGAGTTCAAAAATGACCTTAGAAATTACTTTTAAGTATACCCTGGCTTACCATTCATTAGGAAATCTAATCCTAGAAAAACATAAAACAAAAACTACCACTAACAATCAGAGACAAAATAAAAACAAACCCAAAAAACCTAATTAACAGTTATTTACTTCATAAAAAGAATTCTTAGAAAAATTCCCTAGTACACTTTAAATGTACTATGATAAATTTATGTTTAATGGGAACACTGGTCCTGGTCTCCAGCCCGCCAGGCCCGCGTGCCCTGCCGGGTAAGGTCCCTCCGCCCCTCTGCTCCTCTTTTGCAGTCCTGCGCCTCACTTTCTGTCCCGGTCCCCAGCCCGCGCTGGGTCAAGATCCTTGGCCCGCCTTCCCCTTTCCTTCTTCTTCTTTTTTTTTGGAACCCCTCCTGCCCAAGCTCCACTACTGAACCCATCATACATCTCGTCTGGCAACCCATCTGGTCCATGAGCCTACCAGGACTCTTCAATTCCAAAGCTTCACCTCCACGTACAGACCAGACCCACGGGGGTTCACATCAGATATATCTATATCTAACATAGACAAGTCTAAATCAATAGCATCCCAAGTAGGGGAACAACTACAGAAAGGTAGAGAGGAGAACAGAACAGAAATAATCTCTGAATTAGAGAAAGGATAACCATAATGAGAGACTTCAATACTACTAAAGAAGACATCGATAAAAAAATTAGAGGAGAACAGAAAAATGATGGTCTCTGACAGAACAATATAGGAAAGAAATAGAGTGCATGAAACAGTTTCAAAGAGATATAAAAGAAAATAAAATCTCAATCACAAGTTGGCAGAGCTGTACGAACGAAAGTGAAGATAGAGGGGCCCGGCAGGATGGTTCAGTGGTCTAAAGCGCCTGCTTAGGAAAGCTTAGGTGGCTGCAGGAACCGTGGTTCGATCCCCGGCACCACATGCTGCGCCAGCCCTGCCCTCAGGGAGGGCTGAGCTGGCCATAAAAATAAATAAATATACAAACAAAAGTTCTGAAAGAAGAAAGAAAAAATAAAATAAAAAATTCTTAAAAAAAAAAAAGAAAGTGAAGATAGAGTCTCAGATCTTGAAGACACAGTTGCAGCCAGTGAAAGAATAAGAAAGGATCTTTTAAAAACAACCAGAATGCAGGAAAAAATAATTCAACATCTGCAAGATGATGTAAAAGTGAACGTGAGTTAATAGGAACCAATGAGAAAGAAGGACTCAATACAAATGATATAAAAAGAATATGGGCAGAAGTAATAGCATAAAACTTCCCAAATATGAGAAAACAGACATTCAGGTAACTGAAGCATACAGAACTCCAAATAACATCAACCCGACTAAAAACACTCCAAGACATATAATAGTCAAGATACTAGAAATCCAGCTGAAGAATAATATACTAAAAGCTGATAGAGAAAAGAAACAGATCACATTTAAAGGAAAACCCATCAGAATAACAGGGGATTTCTCTTCACAAACCATTAAGGCAAGAACAGCATGGAGCAGAGTGCTTCAAGTCCTCCATGAAAACAAATTTCAGCCCAGACTACTATACCCAGCAAAACTCTCCTTCAAGTATGAGGGAGAAGTGAAATATTTCCCTGACAAGGAACAACTAAAGAATTTCATGACATCAAGGCCAATGCTACACAATATTCTAACAAATATTTTAGAGGGACCAAAATGACCCGAATTCAACAAAATGAGAACAGAAAGATCCCACCAAATAGAGTAACCAACTAAACATAGGAGGAAAAAGTGGTAAACAGTAGCGAATAAGAGTCATGTCAACCATAAGTCAATACATTTCAACTATAACCATCAATGTAAATGGACTCAATTCTCCAATTAACAGAAGTAGACTTGCAGAGTGGATAAGGAAACAGAGCCCAACAATATGCTGTATACAAGAAACATACTTAACTCGTAAAGAAACTCATAGGCTTAAAGGTAAAGGTTGATAAACAATACTACATGCTCTATCACCCCGCCCCCCCCCAAAAAAAGCAGGGGTAGCAATCCTGTTTGCAGACAGTCTAAACTTCAAACCAAGATTGATCAAATGAAATAAAGAAGGCCACTCACTACATACTGGTTAGGGGAAAAATTCATGATGAAGAGGTAACACATAAATATGTATGCACACTTAACTCATAGGCTTAAAGTTAAAGATTGTAAAACAATACTACATG
>PVJA010052220.1:0-12499 GCA_004027025.1 Myocastor coypus
TCATTCAGTATTGGCTATGCTAACCGCACCAGTTAACACTCCAGATTGGCTTTGGATTGTGAATGGAAGAAAGGGAGATCCCCGTGCACACCAGCAGCTGTCCTTTTGGTTAATTATTGGGATCCACAAGCCCATCACTATTGCCAGGGCTTCAGTGTTGAGATGATGAAATAGGTGATTAAGGGACTTGGAGGCCAGTCCACACTGCAGCTTTGTCTGGAGTGTTCCAACGACAAGTGTTATTAGTCCACTAATCATAACATTGCCTGCAGTGGAATTTCCTTGGGAAGGAATGGGGCAGCGCCTCCATGCCAGAGGGCTGTACAGCATGAAAATACTAGCATATTACAATTGGCTATTCTGTGGGAAGGCAATTCCAACATCCAATTCAGGAAATAGGTCACCAGGCTGCAAGAGGCACTGCTATTTTGATTTTACTTCCTAATACTTTCACAATTATTATACACTTCCCACTGGGTAGGGTCAGACTCCTCCTCTGCATTTCTGACTTCTGGGAATGCCACACAGGGGAAGATATATGTAACTTGTGAAAACAGAGGCATGAACTTTCTGTGGTCATTTTGCTGAGTCCACTGACTTCTAGGAATCAGCCCTGGTGCCCTTCGAGTTACTCGTCCACTTGAGTCCTGACACTGAGTCTGCCACAGGTCCTGCGCCATGGCTTTTAGGAGCCTGCAGCTGTGCCTGCCAGGCAACAAATGTTTAGTGAGATGATGAGGAGATACAAGCAGGTTGGAGGGTGCCAGCGCCTTCTCAGTAATGAGCAGAGCAAATCTTTGATTTCCAAGCATCTTGGAAGGATGAGATGTACTCATCTGGAGTGTCGCATTGCCAGGCCTATTAGTACCAGCTGTTAGATTCAGGGACCACCTCTGTCATTGGTGACAGGCACCCAACTAACTCTTGCTTGTATCCTATACCTCTGGTCACTTGGGGGAAGTGGTGGAGTCTGGGGCTCTGTCACCAGGCAGCTACCTCTTCTTTCCCAGATCAGCCTAGAATTTCCCGCGATTTCTCCTCAACACAAGCAGTTGTCTACTTACTTGCCTTGGAGTCAGCAAACCATATTTGTGAGTGCATTGGTATTCACAGATTTGTAAGACAAATGATGTGACCCTTCTGACCCGGGGGGATGTGAACTTATCCTGACCCCCTTTTTGTTTCTAACCATTTAATTGCTGGGTAATTCTGCATTCAAAACATCTTTCTTGATCAGAAACATATTCTAATTTACTGGCACCTAAATTTTGGCTTTCAGCTCCCTTTCTGGAGTCACCATCCCAACCTGGTCTCTCAGGAGATGCCGGCTGCCCTGGGTGCTGTTGGAGGATTTTAGAAGGATCAAGAGTTGCTTGATGTACCTGTGCCTCCCTGTTTCTGAGTCTTTCTCTTTCTCCCTCTCTTCCCTTCTTAGTTAAGACCAATACAGCTAAATCAGGGAGGGGAATCACTTTGGCAAAATCCCCTAGTGAATCTTCTACTACTTTGACCTCTGGACTTGAGAAGAATTTCACTGCATTTTAAAATTCTTAGTAGTTTGTTTATTTTCACCCTTCAGTTGAGTGGGTTGTCACCCTTTAGTAGTGCGTGGGGCTGTTTTCCCCACAGATTTCAAGCATAAGTTGCCACAAAGAAGTAACGAGTCAAATTTACATGTTCCACAGAGCTACCACGTGACTACTGCACTTAGCATAGGGACAGATAAAAGTATGACTCACAAAACAGGAGTGCAAGCCCCTCAAAGCTGTTCACAGATCTTGGGACAGAAGCATACAGAAGCTCTCTTGTGAGCTGCATCTCAGCTCAATTCCCAGCTGGGCTGCTTGCTAGTTATCAGGCTAAGCAAGTTCCTGTGCCTCTGTTTCCTACCCCACAGATGGAAACAAGAGTTCCTAGCCTAGGAGTGCTGGGGAGGTTAAAGGAGAAAATGTCAGTCATATACTTTCTCAGCCCAGTCCTAGAAATCAGTGAAGTGGCCACTAAATATTGACTTTTCTCATTATAAAATCACCTCCTTGGCTTTGTCATCCCATTTACTGTTTAAAAGCAGCCAAAGAAGCCATAGGCACCACCCGGTCCCCTGGAGTCTGGCTATTTTCGAGGCTTCATTTGGAATGGAAGGGCCCAGCAGTCCGGGGAGGAGGAGGTTGGGAGGGAGGCATTATTCTCCGGGTTGCAGCTGTGGCAGCCAGTACAGTATCCCCCACACGCCAGATGAATCAAACTGAGGGCCAGATCTGGGCTGTGGGCCAGAGGTTCCCCACCCTGATTTATAGTGTGGACAGAGATGTGGGTGTTTTGTGAATATATTTTGATGATGATGATGATGATGATGATGATGATGATGATGATGATGATGAGAGAGACAGAGAGAGACAGAGACAGACAGGGAGAGAGAGAGAGGGAGGGAGGGAGGGAGGGAGAGAGAACCACCATTCCTTAAAAATGTGCTGAGGGAGGGAGACTGAGGCCTATCAGCAAGATTAGAGCAGTGTGACTGTTAGCAGTAGCAACTCGTTACAAAGAAGCCCCAGGAAGAGCTGCTTGTGAGAGGCAGCGTCCCTGAGAAGGCAGTGAATTGTGAATAAGGTCCCTGTATGCCAGCGACAGACTGTAGGCAGATTAGGCTTGCTGGCTCCTCAGCAGCTGTGTAATAGGGGGCTCAGGCTGCATTTTAACCCCTGGGATCCCCAAGCACAGACAAAGGGAACATGGGATTTGTTGGGCTCTGGGGAGGCCCTACGTCCCCCATCGTGCTGCACACCCAGGTATCTAGAAACAAGCTACATTTACCTTTAGGGTCAAGCTTCTGTGGTTAGCGCTGGGAAGAGTATTGGACAAGCAAGGAAAAAAATTAAAAAACACACCAAGGACTTACTCTCAACCTTTAGCCCAACGCACTTGAAGGACTTTTTTTTTTTTTTGCTGGCTCAGGCTCCCTTAAGGGTGGGTCTGAGGGGGTCTGAGGACCAAAATGCCATCCCTTGCGCTGAACTGTGATTGCAGGCGCAGGGCTTAAACCGCTGAGGTAACCTGAAAGCCCCCAGAAGGTTGTGAAGGACTTTTTTTTTCCCAACACATTTGAGAAGGCTCCCAACTCTGGGGTGGAAATGAGCCTGGGTTGGAAGTGGGGGCTTTTTCTCTGAAGTGTCCCCCTCGCAGCCAAGGTGGAGCCAGGCACAGCCCTCTCTGCTTTCAAGATGTCAGGTCCAGGCGCCCTGGCTCATTGTGCTCCATCTGGGAAAGAGCTTCCACCAGGTTTCCTGAGACCCAAACAGAGCTTTGAAAGCAAGCGATTTACTCTGTAAGGATGAGTCTGCTAACAAACATTGTGCTGGAGCAGCAGCACATAAAATCAAGGCGGTCTGCAAATGCTCTTTTCCCAAGGGAAGGGCAGTAAACACTGTCATGCCAATAGCCTACGGTATCTGATAAGCACAATCTGGTTCTGTCCCTTCGCCTCACACTTTCCCCAGCCTTAGGTCTTCTGTTCAAAGCCATCCTCATTCTCCTCCCATCAGCTCCCTGACCTCACCAGGCCTGTGTTTGTCTTTAAGTTTTGCTTCTGCTAGAAGCTTTTTGCCCTCTGATAAGTGTAAGCCTCTCCATCCCTTTACTTCTTCTGGAATCTTCTTGCCCTTTGATGAGGGTAAGCCCCTCCATCCTCTGCTTCTTCTGGAATTCTCTTACCCTTTGATAACTGTAAGCCTCCCCATCCTTTCACATGGCCTGTTCCCTGAGGAAATAGCCCCATATATCCCAGCCCACCCAGCCCACCCAGCCCTCAGTATTGTCCTGCCTGGGGCTTTGGCCATATATTGCTTGCGAGCCCCACTGCTGACCTTCAAATCTCTCTACTATTCCAGAGGACCAAGAAGCCTTGACTGACGAAGGACTGGTGAAAAAGTCTGAAGGGGAAAGGTGAGTCTCCCTGGCTGCTCTTCCAAGCCCAGAGCAAGCGGGCTGTCGGGCTATCAGAGTTTGCTCCGTGAGGGTCTTTTCCCTCCCTTAATTGCTGCTCGCCTAAGCCTTCGATTCTAACCCTTTGAGCCTACAGGGATTTATTCCACCAAGCGGGAAGCTCCTCTCACCTTGAGTCCTGAAAGTTCTCTGCTTTATATCTGGGATGAGAACTAGGACTCCATGAGAGGGGCTCTGGGATGTATCATTCGGGCCGGCTCCTTTAAGGAGAGACAGAAGCCCCCTGGGGTGAAATAAAGTGGCCTCCTGGGCTCTTCTTTTTGATTTCTTACTCCTCCCTCAAGAGTTCAACCAAAGATTTGCATATGGAGTGTGCCCGCGCGCGTGTGTGTTCTACTGCGGGGTAATAGATAGGATTCTTGGTTTTCATTCCGTTTCCTCTGGAGAAACAGAAATGGATGTCTGTTCCTAGCAGTCCTGGGGAGCGGCCATGGTGCCCCCTCAGGCATCTATGCTTTCAGCTTGCTGAGAATGTCTTTTCCTAATAATGTGCTTAGAAGGAACCATTAAGTTATATCACTGCCTCGGGCTACCTCCTACTTCGCACCTGGAGCCCACAAAAATTGTGTGTTCAGTTGATGTTTGGTGACATTGTATGTATTAGCAGATAAAGGAAGGTTGGAGCTGTTTGTGATTCAGGGTGCTAGAGTTTCGTTTTCACAAAGATCAAGGTTTCTCCTCCCCCACAGTCCTGCTCTTTGATAACCTGGCAACAGGCAAACTCAGGCCCTGCTTTGAAAGGCCTTACCTCAGCATTGGAAAGCGCTTGTGAGCGTACATGAGTGTGGTGCGGCGGGGGGGCGGGAGATGGGGGGGTGTTGAGCCTCATAAAGCGGGCTTTCTTTGAGATCCTACTGCAAAACGCATCATGCGTTGTGGGTTCAGGCTCCTTACAACCCTAGGAAGGGACTGTTGCCTAGGAGTGGAGGGAAGCCTGTGTATAGATCAAATGTGTTAATTATAAATGGTTCTTATCTTGTCGTTAAAAAAGATCTGGCAGACCCGAGACTTGGCAGCCCCTGGAAGGCTATTAGTTCCATGCTACTGTACTGGCTGGGCCGTTATGAAACTATATCTCTTTTAACGATGACCCATCAGGTATACCAGCCTCCTCTGCATCCATGAGCCCCATTGGTTTGACTTGATGGTCCAGATTTGGGCCGCTCAGGTACAGGATTTCATTTTTGTCTGCAGCTTCAGGCACGGCTGTGCGCAGAGATATCGGGTTTACGGAGATCGCCTTTGCGTACAGCGCCCCCCACCCCACCCCACCCCGCCTCCCACCTCTCCCCACCGCATTCCCCGCTGCTGTGATCACACCACCCTCCCTGCTGCTGGAAGCCAGGCATCTATTTAGGTCCTGTTCTGGTTGTGTCCCCTGCTCTGCCAGGCTTTGCTAAGGGCCACACTGCAAGTTGGGAGTTCCTGATAAGATCCTGGGGCTTGACTTGCAGGCATTCTTGCATATTAATAGGAGTTTCTGGAGGCCCAAAGCCCTCACCCCATGGGCGCCACTGTGTTGGGAGGAGAGGTCCCAGGGTAGATGCTTTTGAACTGATTCTCCCTAAAAGACTCTGCGAGGGTGGAGCTGGGGGCTTAGCACCCCGTAAGTGACGACAGGGCAGTCAGTCTGGGGGTGTTCTGGACTACTGGGAAGCCCTGCCCCCACTTTCTCAGTCATTCTCTCCTGGTGCTTAAAATTCCCGCGGCGTCTTCTGATAGCCGAGAGCCTACGCAAAAGACTGCAAGTCTTTACCTAATGTTTCTAAAGCTTCAGTCAGCTTCCCTTTGATTTAAATGTCTTCAAAATAGAATATTCCATTGACACAAAAACAAAAACCTGGAAATCAAATCCAGACACTGCTCACTGAGTAACTTTTAGAAGTTCAGCATTTTACACTGAGCCTTAGTGCTAATGCTAAGCCCTCCTATGATAAGTAGGTACAATTAGATCCCCACTTTTTTCGATAAACAAACTGAGGCTAGACACATTAATCTTGAAGTCAAGGCAATGAACTTAAAACAGAGACTAGCATAGAACATATTCTGAAGTCAAGCTGTTGAAATATTTGTTTTATAGACAAATATGCAAAAGTAAATCATGTTTCTTTTTTTGGTTTTTACTTTTTTTTAATTGAGACCATATCTTGCTCTATAGTCCAGGCTGACCTTGAACAGATAATCCTCATGCCTCAGTGTCCCCCACCCCACTCCAGTTCTGGGATGACAGGGTTGTGCCCCCACGCCTGGTGTGGCATGCTTCTTCTGCACATATTGCCTAGACGGGACACGGAGGGCACCCAGGCCTTGCCTCAGACAGTGGCTTTGAAGCTCAGAGGAAAGGTGCAAAAGGCGCTTGCAGGGCAGCAAGCAAGGGAAGCTGGGGGAGAGGAGAGCCGCAGCCAGAAAGACTTTCTCAAGGCCATACACCATCAAGGGCAGTGCCCGGCTAGGCTCGGGCAGGAGCTTTGCCCCAAGTGCTGCTCCCACTTGCCGCTGGCAGAGCGCAGCTTTCTGTATCCTCCACGCCCCAAGCAGCCCCACCTTTTCATCTCCTGGTTGTCACTTTACAATCTGGTGGGAGTTGTTTCCCAGGTAGCAACTGCAGGATTGACAATTAGAGGAGTGTGTGCTGAGTACTAACCCGTAGCTGGCTGAGTGAATTGGGGATAAACAGACAACTCAGGGGCTGCGGCAGCCAGACGCCAGACGTCGTGGGGAACCTTGCTCCCAAGGCTCCCGCAGGCTCTTAGAAACTCAATACTGGCTGCAAGGATGAGTTTCCAGAGCGGTGACTGGCATTTGACAAAGGCTGGCCTTCTCCAAAACGGTAAGGTTTATCTCTTGCAGCTCTGCCTTGTTCCTCTCTCTTACACGGAGCTTCAGTCCTGCGCACTCTCAGGTGCTCCCATAGCACTGCATCTTCCCTGGGCTCGTGTGTGCGCACAAATCACCTTGCAGGAAAGCACGGCGCAGAGGCTTGCGTGCACGATTTTAGGCCTCCATTTCAGAAATCAGGAGGCTTAAGACAAAGGCACCCATTTCTAATTGAAAAACTCACACATCAGCCAGCAAGTGGGCTGGTTCGTAGAAAGATATCAGAAAGCACCTTTGCGGCACTCCTGAAATCAACCCCCCGAGTTGGAGTGTCAATACTGTCACTTGAAAACCAGCACCTAGAGCCGGGGAAGTCTCACCAACCATGACACGGTTGGGTGGAAAGGGCATAGGCTCTGGAGCCAGACTGTCTGGGGTCACATTCCAGTTTTGTCACTAGCTCTAAGATTTTATATGTTACTACATGCTTGGTGCCTCAGTTTCCTAAAGCTGGATACTTATAATAGCTAACTCCCCCAGCCTTTCAGGGATGAATTTGGAGAGCCGGGCCACACGCAGTCACTTAGCAGAATCCCTGGCAGGATTGGAGGCTTTGGGGAATTACCAGCTAGTCTTGTTGTTTTCTCACGTCCCTGACCACCGTAGGTCATTTGGAGAAACTGGGTACAACTGTAATTGTTGAGATGTGCTGTGTGGCCAGCCTTGAGCTGTGGACACTGTGGGAAGCACAGCAGAAATTCCGGATAAGGGGCCGCTGTGGAGCAGCCTCCTCAGCAGGATGTCTTAAGGTTCCTCTCACAAGCTTCATCTGGAATCCATGTGCTGTCGGCCTGGGCTCTTTTTTACATAGTATAGTAAGGAGTTCAAACTCCTGGCCTCTGCAATCAGGCAGGCATATGTTACGTCCTTCTCTTTGCCTCTTGACTGTCATGTGAAACCTTGGGCAATGCACCCAAGTCCTCCAGCCTCAGTTTCCTTGCCTGGAAAGTGGGCACCATGGCTACATCTTTATACAGGTACTTCATCACTAATATACTAAATTGGGTTTATTTTTATTTTTATTTTTTTTTTTTTGCGGGACCGGGGTTCAAACTCATGACCTTGCACTTGCCAGTCAGGCACTTGTGCCTAAATTGGGTTTATAAGTATTGCTTTATACAGCCAGCTTCTTGGATGTGTAAGTTTACCTTTTTAATTAAACTTGGGGAAAATTTGGCTTTTTTTTTTTTAATGGCCGGCTCAGCCTGCCCTGAGGGCAGGGCTGAAACCGTGGTCCCTGCAGCCGCCTAAGCTTTCCTAAGCAGGAGCTTTAGACCACTGAGCCATCCTGCCAGGCCCTATTATTTAATATTCTTTTCTTTTTTGTGAAATGGTCTACTGAAATATTTTGCTTATTTTTTAAGCTGTGTTTTTGTCTCATTGTAGAATGTTATCTGTTCATGTAACAATAAAAAATTTCCTATGCTGTTAAAAATATTCTTTCTTCTTTCTCTCCTCTGAGATATCTATTAAGTATATATCGATATGCTAGAGGTGTGAACCATGGATCTCTGGGGGCTCATAATTTCTTTGCTTTTTTTCCTTATTTCTCAAGCCAGATAATACCTCTTTTTGGCTCACTCAGGCTGCCTCATGGGTGAGTCTGGGAATCAAACCGCTGGCCCCTGTGCCTGCCGGGGATTGCCCACATAGGTGCTTAAACCACTGAGTTAACCCACAAACCCCCACAAGGTGAGAAACATTTTTTTGCGCTAGCGTAGGCTGCCTTAAGGGCAGGCCTCATGGTCCATGTGGGGATGGGGATTGAACTGTGGTCCCCAGCACCTGAGTGACTTTGCTGAATCATGTGCTTTAATCAACAGAGCTACCTGGCATGCTCTTTGAGAAGGCATTTATTTGTTTGTTTGTTTGTTTATTTATTTATTTATTTAGGCTGACTCAGGCTGCCTTAAGGGTGGATCTGAGGATTGGAGCACTGTCCCCATTGTCTAACTAGGATTGCCTGCACAGGTACTTAAACCACTGAGCTAACTGGCAAAACCCCAATAAAAAGTTGAGAAGGACTTTTTTTTTTTTTTTTGTCTGGCTCAGGCTGCCTTAACGGTGGCTGAGAGAGGCTTGTGGAGCTGGGGATAGAATCTTGGTCCCCGCAACTGACTGCCTTTGTCCAAACAGGGGCTTAAACAACTGAGCTAAGCCGCAGGCCCCCAGTAATAGCTTCAAGTTTGCCCATTCTGCCTTTTCCTGTTTAAATCTGCCATTGAACCTCTCCAATAAATGTTTCCATTGTATTTTCAACTCCATTTTTTTTTTTTGATACAAGGTCTTACTATGTAGTTCAAGCAGGCCTCAAGCTCACTATGCAGCACAGGCAGGCCTCAAGCTAGCAACAATCTTCCTTCTTTAGCCTTCCTAATGCTGAGATTATAGTTGTATGCTACCACACCCAGCTAGATCTATATTTTTATTTTTATTTATTTATTTTATCTTGTTTTCTTTCTGTGTTTTTTAGGGAAGGTTCTACAAGATGTTTAGGGTCTCACTACTAGATCAGACTCGTACTGATCCACTGTTAGTGGCCTCCCAAGAGCTGGAATTACAGGTGCACACCACCACACCCAGTCTCAATTGCCATCTCAGCATGCCCCGGGGGCTGGGCTGGCACAGTAGTCTCGGGACCGAACCCCTGGCCATTATACCTGCTTGCAGGAGTTTTAATCTGTGGAGCTATTTGGCCTGCTCTATTTATTTATTTTTGACTTACTTTTAATTTTATTTTTTTTAAGTTTACTAATTTTATTGAGAAAGAAATAACAATGAGACACTTTCAAAAGAGGTTAGTAGGACAGTTACAATAATTAATACATGGTATATTGTTGCCTTCATAGTAGTTGCTCAGAGTACAGGATGCAGACTTGATAACTTTTCTAAACACTGTTAGTACAAATCTTTCTTTTCATTGAACTAAGAGAAAGTAGCTGTATGTATATATATTCTGATAGTCCATAATAGTAGTGGGCTATTAACGGAACTGCCAATGTCAGAAGATGTTGACTTGAGCCTTTTACAGCTCAGCATATTAATATGGCTTTACTTTTTATATATCATGGTTAGACTTTTCTTTATTTTTTATTTTAAAGAGAATAAAAAATAAGAAAAAGACCCATAAAATGATATAGAATTTCAAAACAACATAATAGCAAATTAACAGTGATTTTTTTTTTTTTTTTGTCTTTTTGAGACAGGGTCTCGCTATGCAGTTGAGGCTGGTCCTGAGCTCACTTTTGTAGCCCAGGCTGGTCTCGAACTCGCACCAATCCTCCTGCCTCAGACTCCCGAGTGCTAGGATTACAGGCGTGCGCCACCACGCCCAGCAACAGTGATTATTATATTACATACAGTTATCTTCAAAGCAATTGTTCAGGTTATCAAACATAAGCACCCAGAAAGAAGGCATTTTCATGAAAATGAATGGAGTATAAGATTTCAATGAAAACAACAGGTAGCATTATTTTTTGGCCAATGATAAAATTTTAGCTTTTCATTAAAAATTTGAAGTTTGGGAAACTTGAACCTCCACTATGACATTGATAGTATTCCAGTAAATTTTGTGCAACTCATTGAGATATTAGCAATTGTGATTTTAAATTTTTTTATTTTGAAATAACTATAGATTCATAGGAATCTATGAATAACAAAAATATTAAAGAAACATCACCCAGTTTTCCCAAATGCTCATCTTGCATAAATTTATTATAATATAAGACCAGGAAGTAGAGAATGGTACAATCTATATAACATTTTTAGGTTTCACCAGTTTTACCTGAGCTCATTTGTTTGTATGTGTTTAGTTCTGTGTAATTTTATGACACTTATGTGTTCATGTTAACTCCACTCTCTCTGCAATCAAGATGTAGAATAGCTCCATCACCACAAAGAATCCTTATGCTACCTTGTTACTGTAGATTTATATTTTTAAATAATTTGTTTATATTCTCTATGTATTGAGATGTCACTCTCATACTTTCTGCTTAGCTATCATTTTCTTTTAATTTTTTAACATTTTAAATAGCTGATTTATACTTACGTAAAAAGTTTGGTGAGAAGGTTTTCTGCAGGCAGTTACTATTAACTGAGTTTTTACCTGTGTATTGGCCATTTCTTTGTAAAAGTCATAAGTTTTGTTGAACACTGGACACTTTTAATATTATAAGTTCAGCACTAAAAATCACACTCTTCTTCCTCTCCAGGGTTTGCTGCTGTTATCACTTGTAATAGTATTTGTTTGTTTAGTGACATTCTATTTGAACTTCTCACAGATGTGGTTGATCCTAGCTCACAGCTTCAGTTTACAAAGCATAACTCCCCCTACTGTTTGCTTTGGCTGCACCGCAGGTCTTTTGATGAAATTTGAGGGCAGGCTCTGGAGGAAGTTATAAATATCAAGCTTGTCTTGATGCTTCTTAGATCTTAGCTAAGCAATCTCTAGTCACATAACTCATAAATCATAAGGCCAATCAGCGCTCATTATCTAGAAGGAGAAAAAATTAGAAATTATTTGGCATAGCAATCTCCTTGTATACTTCTAAGAGCCTTTTGAAAAGTTCTGCTAAGGAGGAGAAGCTGCAACCCAGGAGAATTGAAACCCATAGCATCAAGAAAAGATGCGTCTAGCCTTCCCGTTCTGTCCCCAGACTTGTCCACTTTTCAAGCTTGAGGATCAACTCTTGCAAACTAGAATTGTCACAGTTCTGGAGTGTGGCCAGGCAGGGGCGCCTATGTGAGCAGCTCTGTCTATACAGCTAACAGGGCAACCTTCGTGGCTGTCTACTGGCAAGCAGGGCCCAGGGCAGAAGGACTGCGCAAGTAGGCTGAAGAATGTGAGGGGAATGTGTGTCCAACCCTGCACTGGGGTAGGAGGGGGAGAAAGTGGGAAGTCAGAATAGGCAATGAGAACAAGAGTCTCTGAGTTGGATGCTCCTTGGGTATCCCAGGGCAAGAAGCAGCTTGATTTTTCTAAGTCCATATTTCTTTTAAAAAAATGTTAAAGAACAGTAGAGACATTTCCAGATGGATTTCCCACATCCTATCTGCTCTGGCTATCTTCTACTTCCATATAATTAGAATTAAATATGTCAGATGGCTACCTTGGGCTTCAAGCAAAGTTGGAAATGATATTTTTTGAATCCTTTATAGTAGAAAGGAAAATATAAAAAGAAGAAAACAACAGGCATTACATGATGCAGTCAACAGTATCTTTCACATATATGGCTAAGTCCATATTTTCACCAAGCACTTTTTTTAAATAGGAAAACTTGAACCTATACCCTTGCACATGCTATTCAACTACTCTGTCACTGAGCTGCACACCTCCCTTTTGGACACAGGGTGTCACTAAGTCGTCTAGTCTGCTTTTGAACTTGTGATCCTCTTGCCTCAGCCACCAAGTAGTTTTTTACTGTTGTTATTTGTGTTTATGAAACGTAC
Source organism: Myocastor coypus (assembly GCA_004027025.1). NCBI lineage: Eukaryota > Metazoa > Chordata > Mammalia > Rodentia > Myocastoridae > Myocastor > Myocastor coypus. The sequence goes on from PVJA010052220.1 coordinate 12,328, forward strand.
CCCAGCCATCAAGGTTATATATTCATTCAACAAGTATTTAACAGCTGTCGAGGCACTGGGGATGTTGAGATAAATAAGACAGAGCCTTATGGTTATGGGGAGACTAATGTATAGAGTATGATGTTACAATGAGAGCAGGACTGGCATCCCAAGGTGGGTCCTCACTTCCACC
>PVJA010052221.1:0-12470 GCA_004027025.1 Myocastor coypus
AAAAAAAAAAAAAAAAAAAAAAAAAAAAAAAGAAATCCTAGGCTCTGTGAGTCACAAAAAGAGAAATAACTATAAAGGATGAGGTAAAGGGTAAGATAAAAAATGACAACAGTAGGACATAGTTTGACTACACAGAAATTAAAAAAAAAAATCAACTGAAGAACTTAGGACTTTTCAGAGTTCAAGCATAAGAGCATCCTATACCAGTGACAGAACCATTTCAAATGGTCACATTCATAACAAATAATGAACAATCTATTAACAATGAAGAATTTTACAGAATTCCTAAGACAATTGAATTAGAAATGTGATACTCCCCCCATCCCACCCCACCCCACCTGGGTAGGAGGATCCAAAACTGTCAAGACACTGCTTCCTAAACCAAACTGATTGCCAATGAAAATTCCATCTGGACTTTTCAAGTGAAGATTGATATGCTTATTTCAAAACTGCTACATAAGAGAAAATATGAAATGGCCAAGAAATGCAGGGGTGGAGGTGAGGTGGCTATCTACCAGGTACCCATCATACTATGTCCTATGGGGGTAGATTAACAGGACAGATTCAAATTCCAAAAAGAGCTGGGAGTGGTAGCACATGCTTATAAGGTCAGCACTCAGGAGGCTGAGGAGGACAATCATAAGGTCAAGGCCAGCCTGGGATACACAAATGAGTTCAGGACCAGCCTGCACTACATGGCAAGAGCCTGTTTTAAAATTTAAAAGACTTGTTAAAAAGTGTAATTCTGTAAAATTCTTTGTTCACTGTAGTCCAGGTTGGTCTTGAATTTACTAGGTAGCTCAGCCTGGCCTCAAACTCATACCAGTCCTTCTGTCTCAGCCTCCCAAATGCAGTATGGCACTACCACCACACCCAGTGGATGACTTTATGACTTAATTTTTATTTTTATTTTTTTTATTTATTATTTTTTTTTGGTGAGACCAGGGTTCGAACTCACGACCTTGCACTTGCCAGGCAGGCACTTGTGCCACGGAGCTATCTCCCTAGCCCATGACTTAATTTTTAAAAAAGTACTTTCAATGAGAAAATGAACCATTCCATAAAAGGTAAGGAACAAGTGGCTCTAGGAAAAAAATCCTTTCTACCATTCATGAAAGCCAAATTTCAAAGCTGGGTTTTGTGGCTCATACTTGTAACCACTCAGGAGGCTTAGGCTGAAGGAGTGCCATTTCAAGGCAGATAGCTCAGCAGATTGGAGTTTGATCCCAATGTGCTGTGCCCGCCCTGCCTCCCAGGGTGCACCTGTAATCCCAGTGCTTAGGAGGCTGAAAACAGGAAGATCACTATGAGTCTGATCTGTATAATGAGACCCTGTACTAAATATATTAAAAAACAAAAATAACAATAAAAGGTTATGGGATGTCAGTATTCCCATAAAGTAACCAGGTTCCAAATAAAATCAGGTATAGATATAGGCTTTGCAGATCACAAAGCACATCTTCCAGAGGTGACAAGATGGGCAGGGGTGAGAGAGGCAGGGTCCAGTTAGTAGACATAGGGCAGTAGGTGCTGTGCACTCCTGGAAAGAAGACTAGACAGGGAAATAGCTCACAACGCACCATGAGATTTGTCCTGAGCAGCTTAGAGGCAGGTAGGTATTAGGTTCCTAGGTTGTATCCTTGAATGCTTGAACAGGAATTAAAAGTAAACAGGCAACGAGTGAAGTGGGGTAGCTCCTAGCTGATAAACACATGCAAGGAGAACAGCTCAGGGTCTGATACTAATTGCCCAGTTGAAGAGAAAGCTTTCCTTCCCATTTTGCCTACTAGCCCTCAACCCCCCATGGAGCAGATTTTTATTTCACAAGTCTCCCTCTCCCAGAGAGCCATTCAGACACCATACAACTCACCATCCATGAGGGGTTTAATTTGTTGAAGTCAGAACAGTTCAGAGAGGGGTCCTGCCTTGTCCCCATCTGGGATAAAGATTTGCAGGGCACCATGGGAATGTCCAAGCCAGGGGACCCTGGAACTAGTCCCTGAGCAAGCAGAAAAGAAGATCCCAGGTCTCAAGCTGCCTCTTCCTCTTCACTTTCCTCCTCACTCTCAAAATATTGTCTGCGATTTGTGTTAACGAAGAGGTCAGAGTCATCTTCAGAGCCAGATTCTTCTGATGACTGTGGCTCAGCTGGGAGCTCTGGCTCAGTTGGTCTGCAAGGGGGATGGGAACAGAGTTAACCCAAAACCTCCTCAGATAAGAAAATAAGATGTGCTACCAAGAAGTCTGAGAAAAGGGCAGTGATGTTTCCAGGCAGTCAAGAGACCCACAGGCCAAAGGGCCAGCTAGATAGCTCAGTGGACTAAAGTGCCTGCTTAGGTAGAGTGCAGTGGCCAGGGTTCCTGCCCCCAGGGTGCACTGAGACAGCAGTTGAGACTGGGCATGGTGGCAAGTACCTGTAATCCCAGTCCTTGGAGGGAGACTGATCAATACAATGGGCCCATGTTCCATGTGCATTATTCCCTTTACTCCCCACAAAGTTCCTATTTTATAGATGTGGAACGAAAGCCTTAAGCTGTTAAATAACTTGCTTAAAGACACTCAGCTATAAGTGGCAAAGCCAGATTTTAACTAAGAACATCTTTTGGGAGTATCCTCATAACCACTTATTCTGCTATGGACTTAGGAGCTGAATTGAGGCATCCTACAAAGAAAAAAAGGAAGGTTCAATTTCCCCCCAAGGCACTAGGGGATGGACCCCTGTTTTTTGTCTCAAGTCCCCTGAGTGGGACTTGTCCCTCACCTGTTCCTGTTGTTGTTTTCCTTCTCAGCCACTTCACAGAAGGCCTCAGGCCTGTGTGACAACAAGAACCAGGTCAGGGTGAACAGAGAACCTCTTAGCAAAATAACTGTTTCCAGCTGTGACTGCCTGGGATATCATGATCTTCCCTTCCCTAATTCCCTAGCTAAGAAGTCAGTCCCTCCACAAAAATGAAAGGGTCAAAGGTGAAGGGGGCTGGGCATGGTGGCACACACCTGTAATCCCAGCACTTGGGAGGCTGAGGCAGGAGCATCGATATGAGTTCGAGACCAGCCTGGGCTACAAAAGGGAGCTCAAGGCCAGCTTGAACTGCATAGTGAAAACCTGTCTCAAAGACAAAAAAAAAAAAAAAAAAAAAAAAAAAAAAAAAAAAAAAAAAAAAGAAAAAAAAAAAAAAAGATGAAGGGGACCACCTTACCAGAACCCCTCCTTCTGTAGAGAGCGCACATGGTCCTTGCAGAGCACAAAGGAGATCTCAGCCTTCACCTTTTCTCCCTCTTCAATGGGGTCAACAATAAGAAAGTCCCCTGTAGTTAAGAAAAGGCAAAACCAGTCCTAGTTGTGATGGGGAAAGCCTCAGCAACAGGAAATGGTTATGTCCCTGTGGGGCTGGCTCTCTCACCTCTCTTGATCCAGATGTTTTTGCGGTACTTGGAGGGCATGCTCACCAGGAAGCGCTGCCCTTGAGCTGTCTCTACCTCATGTAGATTGTTCCCTGGGGTCCTGAGTACCTAGTCCAGGAAAGACCAAGGCTCAATCAGCCTCATTAGTCAGATCGTGCACCCCTGAGCTGCACTGCACCTTATCCCCACCCTAAGGATCCAGCAGCAGTGAAGGCTGGGTGGGAAGCAGTTTGTGCCCAATGCTACTCACTCTCACTATCTGCTGTTGGTCAGAGGGTACTATGTGCTCCCCCAGCACCTCCTTCACCACATGCTTTCTCTTGGTGGCCTGTGACATGCTTGGTCCAAGCACAGGGTGGTTAGGGAAATTGTCAGCTCCTCCTCCTTAGTTTCTTGGATGGCAGTCTCAGAAGCCAGGACTATTTGGAAGACGGGAGAAGCTTTTAACTAAAACATATAGACCTTACCTAACTTAAAATTGTGTAATCTTAAGATCTTACTACCTGAATTTAAAACTTGCCTTATTACCTTTTGTAGTTCTGAGAATCGAGTGGAAGGCCTTTGAACTGAGTAACACTTCCCACCCCTTTCACTTAAATTTGACCTTTAAAAGTTTTTTTAAAAAATTATTTATTTTCCTTTTTAAAAAACTGAGAGGGCCTGGCAGGATGGCTCAGTGGTCTAAAGCGCCTGCTTAGGAAAGCTTGGGCGGCTGCAGGGACCGTGGTTCAATCCCCGGCACCATATGCTGCACCAGCCCTGCCCTCAGGGCAGGCTGAGCCGGCCATAAAAATAAATAAACAAAAGTTCTGAAACAAGAAAAAAATAAAAAAATAAAATAATTCTTAAAAAAAAAAAAAAAATGAGAGGCCACTCAGTAGAATAAGTGCCTGCCTGGCAAGTTCAATGCCTGGTCCCCCTCCCCCTCCCCAATTTTTTTTTAAAATTTTATTTATTATTTTTATTCTTGTTTCAGAACCTTTGTTTGTTTTTATTCACTCATTTTTATGGCCGGCTCAGCCCACCCCCAGGGCAGGGCTGGCGCAGCATGTGGCACCAGGGATCGAACTGCAGTCCCTGAAGCTGCCCAAGCTTCCCCAAACAGGCGCTTTAGACCACTGAGCCATCCCGCCGGGCCCTCCTCGCAAAATTGAGATAGGGTGTCGGCGCTGGCCGGATAGTGAACTAAAGCGCCTGCTTAGGCAGAGTGCAGGGGCTGGGGTTTGATCCCCGCCACAAGCTGGTGCCAGCTGGGCCCTACCCTCATGGCACGCTGACAGGTTATCTGAGACTAAGCATGGTGATGCACGCCTGTAATCCCAGCTCTTGGGAGGCTGAAAACAACTGAGTCCGATCAACTTAGTGAGACCTGTTAGGCCCTGTCCTAAATACATAAACATAAAAATTGAGATATGGTGTCAGTAAGATGTCCAGGCCCAGTTTCCAGGAGTGAGACACTACATCCAGCTTATTTCCTAAATCTTCAACTTCTTTGGGCCCCAGGAAAAACAATACACAACTCAGAACAGCCATAAAGTAATGAAAAAATACTGCAGAATATGTCATATGAGGGGTCCGGGAGGTAGCTCAGTAGAATAAGTGCTTGCCTGGCAAACGCATGGTCCTGAGTTCAATCTCCAGTACCAGGGATTGAAAAAAATGTGTGTCATATGAGATTAACTGCGGTTGTGACTATCCAACTATGCACATGTCCCACAGAACTCATTCTGGCTGCCTCTCTGGAAGAAATTTGAAAACTACCTTTTCAACATACTTGTACATCCCAAATCTGGCAAAGCCACACAACCATTAATATTCTATTACGCCCCATAAACTAATTCGGTGATCACCACGACGGTCCAAACTATAAATGGCTTAAAGATCAAGGTATACGGACTCAAGCTGCAGCATATGGGCCCTCCAAAGACAAGAGCTGGACCACTAAGACGGAATTCTTCCAAAGAAATCTCCGACACACCATCTCTGGCTGCTGTCTACTATCTCCTTGTCCCTCTACTCCAGAGGGAAGCGCCTCCGAAAAAAACCCCACTTGGGGCCGGGGAGATAACTCCGTGGCACAAGGGCTGCCTGCCAAGTGCAAGGTCGTGAGTTCGAACACCGGTCCCACAAAAAAAAAAAAAAAAAAAAAAAAAAAAAAAAAAAAAAAAAAAAAAAAAAAAAAAAAAAAAAACAAAAGAAAGAAAGAAAGAAAGAGAACAGTAAAAAAACCCCAAAAAACCACTTACTGTCTTTGGCTCTTGGGTCCCACAGGCACTGCCTGAACAACCTCGTTTTTCAGGCTGGAAACAGAGCGACTCGTTTACAAGTCACTTCAAGGTAAGCTAATACAGTCCCAGAAATGGAACTTGCTGGCAGTCACACGGCAGCGTAAGTTTGGACTCCGGCAGCATAAGTCTGGACTTCGACATCTCGCGTTTCCGGCGTTCGCCAACCGGATTACGAGGACGCTGGTCCGAATTAGAGATTGTAGACATCTGTACTTCCGGCGCACTCTGGGAAGCATTCCGGCTGCATTTCGCCTCTGATTTCCGTCCCTCTAATACTTCCCACTGTCAGATCAGTGAAGCCTATTTTCTTGAGTTCCGGACACCGGCCGTCAGAGAAAGGAAACTTCTTGGAGCTTTCTCTTTCTTAAGACTGTAAGTGCTGCAAGGAAGGTAGGATGCATAAGAAAACCTAGCTTTCTGAGGACTGGAAAGAGGCTGCTAATGAAGATACCATGATAGCAAGGGCGCCTCAACTCTATGGCCTTCAGTGGCTAGAAGTACCCAATTTTGAATTTTTAAGGCGGGTCTTGGGGCGACCCGGAAGCGGAAGTTGAAGAAAGTTCTAGTGTTGAGGCTTCTGCGAGAGCAGCCGGGTAGCGGGAGGGACCGTTAGCGGTGTTAAAGCAGCCGGTGAGCGTGAGCCTGGGAACCGGGTCTTATTTAGTAGCGGGAGGAGATGGAGGGAGAAGACGAAGAGGCTTTATCGCTGTAATGAACCAGGGGAAGCGCCCTTGCCTACGGCTGTACTGCGCCGAGGGAAGGAAAGGCGCACAGGAGCCGGGGCGCGTGGAGGGGGCGGGGCGACGTGTGTCGGAGGCGGGGCGGCGTGTGTTGGAACGTGGAGTGGTGGTAGTGGATCTTGGGAGACTACTGCGGTGGATGTGTGGCGCTGGCGCTCTGTGCTTCGCTTGCTGCATAGTCGCGCGGGGACGAGAAGGGCTGAGACTTGTGGTTGACTTAATACCATCTTGGTGTTCTGGGCAGCGTTAGCACACACCCCCACCTAAGCATTACCTAATGATTGACAGCTTTAGGGCGGGTCTTGACTGATGATCTGGGGAATCCTACCACAGCCCTCTTAGCGCCACCTGTTAGTGCAGGATAGTATTTCTACTGGGGCTGTACCAGAACATGGTCATCCGGAAACGGAAAGAGATTTCTCTTTGCCGTAGTGGGACTCTCCCAGGTCGTTTGCTCATTGGTGAAATGAGAATGAACTGCCATTGTGGCTCGTTTATCTTTCTCTTAATATGAGAGTGCTAGGATTTTCTGATTTTCAACCCTAACCTGCTTTGTCTTGGGATTCCCAGGTTAATCCTGATCAAGATGACAACGTCCCAAAAGCACCGAGACTTCGTCGCAGAGCCCATGGGGGAAAAGCCAGTGGGGAGCCTGGCTGGGATTGGTGAAGTCCTGGGCAAGAAGTTGGAGGAAAGAGGCTTTGACAAGGTGTGGGAGGCTGTGTGTTCTTGGGGAAACTACATTATTTCACAGTAGATTGAAAATGAGGAAAGTGCGTGTATGTGAGGGCCGGGGTTGGTGGATAATCTGAAGTGGCTCAGGCCACTTGGTGGTGATGGGGTGAGGCAGAATCTGCCCTTGAAAGATAAAGCTGGAGCTTTGTGTTTAGAGTGCTACGAAAGTACTTATTCTCTGATCCTAGTACCAATCTGGCTTGGACTTTACAAGCTCTGGCACTTCAGGTTGATGTGGCTGAAGACCACAGAGTATTTAGCAGCAGCACCTTTCCTTTACTTGTTTTGCAGGCCTATGTGGTCCTTGGCCAATTTCTGGTGCTAAAGAAAGATGAAGACCTTTTCCGGGAATGGCTGAAGGACACGTGTGGTGCCAACGCCAAGCAGTCTCGGGACTGCTTTGGGTGCCTCCGGGAGTGGTGTGATGCCTTCTTGTGATGCTGTCTGGGAAGCCCTCAATCCCCAGCCCCAGGGTCCGAGTCTCTAGAGTTCACAGCTGAGTGGGAGCACCTCACTCTCTTCTACAGTGGAAAAGATTGCTGTTGTTGTACTCACCTCCGATGTACTCAAGGGTCTTTTGGGAGTTCTCTCCCCACCATTTCAACATTTTTGGAAACATCACTCTTGCATGCATCTCCCTTTTTCATCCTTCCCTTGCCAGTTCCTTGGCGATAGTTACCAGCTTTCTTGAGTGGATTCCCAGTCCTTTTCCCTCACTTCCACCTCATCTCTGTGTGATGCCATTTGGCTCTGTTTTTGACAGAACAGTCACTGTTTTTAGATTAATAAAATCAGCGGCTTTCTTGACTAGATAGTGTGTTTTGAAAAATAAGTGGGGTGGGAGTTGTCTTTTTTCCAAGGGCCTGATCATGTCTGCTGCACTTGTTATCAGTGTAGACTGAAACTGGGAGCTTCCCATTCCCAGAGGGTAGCTGCTCTAGGCACGTGGGCATTGGGCAGGTGCCTTGGAGTGACCCAGTCCCTGAATAATGTGAGAGTGTGGGTTGATCTCTTCCTGGGAGCCAGGTAGGCTGTGGTGTTCCAGATGTCAGTCAAGTCAGTAGCTGGGCCAGGCAGCACCTGATGGAAATTGAGTGGGAGTCAAAGATATTAGGAAAGGGGTGGACTAAATGTGGGTAAAAGTTCACTTGCCATTCATGACATTGTCTGCTTTCTTGTTCTCTGGGATTTAGGAAGGGACAGGGAGTCACAGGCATTCCATGTAGGAGGGCTTAAGAGACTTGAATTTAGTACTGTTGCTCCTTTTCTTGTTTTGTTTTTCGAGACAAGGTTTCACTACAGTTCAGGCTGAACTCACTTGGATCCCAGGCTGGCCTCAAACTCCTCGCAATTGTCTTGCCTCAGCCTTCCAAGTGCTGAGATTGCAGGTGTATGCCACCATGCCCAGCCAAGCTAATGTGTCCCCCCCCCCCCCACCCCCAGGTGAAGAAATTTGGGACTCTCAGAGGTTAATTTTGCTGGGAAGTGACCAGATTGGAATTTGTATCTAGAAGATTATATTCCTTGATTATGTATTTCAGCCTCTTAGCCTTAGTTTCCCCTTCTGGAAACTGAAGTTGCTATATGGAAAACAGACTAGTTGTATACTTCCACCTGTACTTTAAATTCATCCCTGTAATAGCATCATTGAGCAGTGACTTGCTTACTGTAAAAACGTAATGATTATCTGGAGAGGCAAGAGTAATGTTAAAACAAGTACAAAAATTGGGATAATAGAAATATGTAGTAAGCCAGACGTGGTGGCTCATGCCTGTAATCCCAGCACTTGGGAGACTGAGACAGGAGGATCAATGTGAGTTTGAGACCAGCCTGGGCTACAAAAGTGAGCTCAAGACCAGCCTGAACTGCATAGTGAAGACCCTGTCTCAAAAAAAAGACAAAAAAAAAAAAAAAATGTAGTGATCTCAGGATAGGAAGAACTAAGAGAAAATTGGCAAATTTAACTCTTAGAAATTTTGTTTAAACTGTATAGAGTGAAGAGAAAAACCCAGAATGGAAAAGAATGGTTGCATGGTGTTAAACAAAGGGCAGTAACAGAAGCACATGAAGAACTACAACCTAGAGAAAGGTGGACAACACTATAGGAAGATTGGTAAAAATACTGGAAAAGAGTGGACATGTTGAAAGGCCTCAGTTTCATTAGTAATCAGGAGAACAAATGCCGTCACCACTCACCCACCCAATTAGCAGAAATGTTAAGAGACAATAGCAAATGTTGAGTAAACGTAACAGGAACTGATACCCATTTGGTGGGAGTGCAGATTGTTTTTAATACTCTGGAAAAACAGTTGGGTGTTATTTTGCAAAATGGACACACCTTGTGAGCCAGCAATTCCCTCAGAAACACCTGAACACCTGTGGCAGGGCCTATACAAGTATGCACAGCTTCATTGTTTTTAAGAGCCTGGGCAGGGCACAGCTCTGGTGGTTCTTAGTACTACGGTGAGTAAAGTAAAACTGCTGGGCATGGTGGTACATACTTGTAATCCAAGCACTGTAGAGGCAGGAGGATTGCTATCAGTTCAAGGCCAGCCTGGGTTACATAGTGAGACTCTAAAAAACAAAACAAGGCATGGTGGCACACGCCTGTAATCCCAGCACTTGGGAGACTGAGGCAAGAGGATCATTGGGACTTTACAACCAGCCTGGACTACAATGTGAGTTCAAGGCCAGCATGAGCTACATAGTGAGAGCCTGTCTCACAAATACGCAAAAACAAACAAAAAAAACCAAAAGCAGCCAGTCAATGCTGAGCAATTGAAGCAAGTCAGGACCTTGTTATGTTAAATTCATGCCTAAGGATTTATTTGTATAGATGATAAAGCTAGAAAGAATATGTTTTTAATTCCCTGGGCCCAGAATATAGTTAAGTGGTACAATGCCTGCCTGGTAAGCACAAGGTCCTGATTTCGATTCACAGTACCAAAAAAGAAAAAAAAAGCAAGCCTGGCAAAGTGGTGCACACCTATAATCTGTTTCTTTCCTCAAAGATAATCACTGAACATTTTTTTTTTCTTTTTTTTTGCGGGACTGGGGTTTGAACTCACGACCTTGCACTTGCAGATAGGCACTTGTGCTACGGAGCTATCTCCCCAGCCCCTGAACATTTTTTTTTTTTTTCTTACTGGTTTTTTTTTTTTTTTTTTTTTTGTGCTGGCAGTTAAGCTCAGGGCCCTGTACATCATAAGCATGTGGCCTACCCCTTGAGCTATCCTTGTAGGGCCTGTTATCCACATTTTGTTTTTTTTGCATTTGCTATGTATCCGAGACTGGCCTCAAACTTGCATGAATCTTCCTGCATCAGCCTTCCAAGTACTGGGATTACATGACTGCCTCATACACCAATTTAAAAAAATTTTTTTTCTTTGTTTTTACTAGTAATTGAATTCAGGATCTTGTGCTTGCCAGAAGGTGCTTGTGCTACTAAGCTGTACCCTAGCCCTATGAATTTTATTTATTTATTTATTTATTTATTTATTTTGGTTATAGTACTTTATTGCCCCATACAGCTTTTACCATGAACTAAAATCTTCTTTTCTCCCCCCACAGCCCCTCCTCCTGGAAGGCCCTATGAATTTTAAAAGATGAAGACCAAAATCCACTGTGAACAAAAATTGACTATTGAACAGCAGGTCCCAACCACAAAATACCTAATTAAAAAAAAAAGATTTTACCTAGTATTTCAAAATTCATTTGCTTCTCTTTGATCCTTACCAACTAGGGGTAGAGGGAAGGCAGAGGGGACTCTGATACCTCCCTTGTGTTCACCGTGGCTTCACGTTGAGGATTGAATTTATTTTAAATTAATTCTCACTACACAGCTTGGACATATAGTGCTCATCCTTTTTTTTAAGGTTCTCCAGCACTTAGATTACAGGTGTGTACCACCACAACCAGGGGCTGGCTCAGCATGCCCCAGGGCAAGGCTGGCACAGCATGTGATGCCAGGACTGAACCCTGGTTCCTGTACTTGCCTAAGCAGGCACTTATTCTGCTGAGCTATCTTGTTGGCCAAGGATATTGAATTAAGGCCTCATGCACAGGGCAAGTGATCTACTGCTAAGCTACACTCATGAGCTGCCTAGCACAGGGGGGGTCTCAGCATGCTACAGGAACCAGGCCTCTGCTCCATATCCCTGGGTTCCAGGTCAGGACCCTGCATGTGGCCCAGCTAGCTGGAGGGAGGAGAGGGTGTTAACATTCCTTGCCTGACTGCCATTGTCCCCAGCTGGTGGCTGGTGTGAAGTACTGCCTGACCATAGACTTGGAGAGCACAGCATGCAGAAAGACCAGGGTCTCAGGAGACCATATAGACCTGCTCACCTGCCCCATGGCCACAGGGGTGAAACAGGAGGTCAGAGTGCTAGCCCATGCCTGGGCCCTGTATAGAGTCTGAGGCCCTCAGCTTGGCCATCCTCAGCTGGTCTATTCACAAAAGGGACCCACAAGTGCAGGCAGATACACCTGGCTAAACCTGCCCAATCTTTCTTGGTGACTGAATATCCAGGCCAGTGTGGGGTGCAGGGAGGGGAGGCTGGGCTTCTCCAGGGCTGGGGAGTTGGCTGGAAAGATCTGGGAGCTGGATCTAGCCCTAGCCATCTGCCTCCATGTCCATGTCCTTCAGGCATGCCTCAGAGCATGATGTTAAGCAGAGGGCTGGGTGCTGGCAGGAGGCTGGGCCAGCCTCAGCCCTGCCTATCCCCCCCATGCTGTCCCCACAGAGGCTGCGCTGTGACTTTGAGGTCCTCGAAGTGCCCTGGAAGAATTCCACTGAGCTTCTCAAGCACAATTGCATGCAGCAGTAGCTGATCATGGGGCCAGTCCCATGGGAGTGGACACAGGGTGGGGGCTGGGCTCCAGGCCATATGTACTGCAATAAATGACCAGTGCTGCCTCTTGCATTGATGTTTCCTGTGTGCTTCACTTCTTCCCCTCACGGCCCCCACTCCTGCTCCGTATGGCTCCTAAGACCCTCAGCCACTCCCAGGGCAGTTTCTGCTATCTACCCAGCAGGCCAAACAGCCCAGCATGACACACAGAGAAGCACAGACTTCTAGAGCCCCAAACAGAGCCAAGTTCCTAGCTGTCTGTGAGGTAGGGAGGGGTTGGGGGACCAAGTGGCAGGAGAAGGATGATGTCCCCAGCCTTACCTAGGCAGTGCCTGTGAGTGTTGTGAGCAGAGCCTGTGCCCTGCTGCTTTCAACACCAGGAACAGTTTGGGGGTGCACTACGGGGTTCAGCTTGGCCAAGCTGATGCCAAAGATGCTCAGCTCTTAGTCCGCCA
>PVJA010052222.1:0-12509 GCA_004027025.1 Myocastor coypus
AATCCTGCAGGATTCTCAGCGCTAGTGTTCAGCGAGTGTGCCTGTGAGAAAAAGGCTTGCAAGGTTGTAAGTGCAGGGTTTTTGTTCTGAGCAACATCAACTACTAGTTTCTTTTGAAATGGCAAAGGCCAAACACGGTTTGGACCAGGGCTTGCAAATTCAAATGCCCAGAGGGCTCAGTGGGTGACATAAGTTAAAGAGGCAGCGCCAGCAGACTGTGGAAATGGTAGCAGCATGCCCCATTTAAAGAAGCCAGTGGTGAATTTGCCATTTCTGATGGTTGCTATGAGGGACTGTCGAATGTCATTAGATTTTTCAGTATTCTAAAGGAATATGAAAACCGGGATATTGAAGGGCAATAGTGCGACTTTTGCATTTGCTTCGTCCAGCCTGGCGTACCCCTTTCCTTGTGTGCTGTGTTCACAATGAGTGGCTTATGCTTCTAAATAGTCCAGAAGGAAGGCACGGTCGGAGGTTGTCTTTCTAGTACCCAGAACGTCATGCTGGGAATCTTCAGTTGTCTGTTAAGGGCAGAGTGGCGTGTGGTTTCATTCTGAGACTGTAAAATGGACTCATGCTGTACCTTAGTTTTTGGAAGAACTCTCAGTCTACAGGGAGCTTTTGACATGACATCCAAACGGAAGTGTAAGGTGAAATCAGGTAAATTCCTAAAGGCTGTTCAAATGCAATTCAAAGGAGAGGGAAGTCACAGCTTGTTGGCAAGACCAGGGATAGTTTCGTGCCTGCTGAGATAAGCCTTGATAATAAGTATAGGATTGTGATACATGTGGGTACAGACTTTAGGAGGAATAAACAGGGTGATCCAAGGATAATGGATAGGAAATAACACCCACGAAAGAAAGCAGAATCTAGATAAGTGTAAGACAAGTGCTGCTGGAGAGAAGGCAAGACAGTTTGAGTGTATGTTATGGAGGACACCACATGCTAGGCTGAGGAATTTACACAGCTATTTTGGTGGATAAAGAGAAGCCAATGATACTCTTTGATTTGGGTACTGCTGTTTACTGATCTCTGTAGATGAAAGTTTAAAAACCCAGATGGCAAATCAGGAGACAGGTCCATTGGTTACTCACAGTTTGACTCAAGCTTGTTTTGGGTTGTGTGTTTATGCTTTTAGTGGGAGCTTAGCTTTGCATTCTTGAACAAGACATTGAGCGGTTCCAGGAAAGGAATTGCTGCCTAGGTTGACTGAGTTTAGCTTTTTTAGCTGAGGCATCAGCCCAGAATGTACAGCTCTAAAGGCCACCAGGGAACAGAATGCTCTGATTCCAAGGGCCTCCTCCACCTTTCTGCCCATTCGAAAAGCAGTCTAGCAAAAGAAAGTTCAGGGTAAGGGCCTCAAGGCCTGAGTACCTCAAGTGGGGTAGGAGTGCAGTGGGTGAGCGGAGGGTCACCAGTGACACCAGTGAGGGACCTGGTGTCCGCTGATGCAGGGCATCATGTGTGAGAAAAGGATGGCTTTTCCACTATAAGCTGGGAAGTCATGGGGGAAAGGTTGCTAGTCAAATGAGTGACACTGATGATTTGGGATTTAACTGAATGAACTATTTCTCTCATTTTATCTTACTTATTTTCCTCATCCCTCTTTATTCCCTCTCCATTTTTACTATTTTTGAGAGATTTTCTTAACTTTGCTTTTTCAAATCACCTGTAGATTTCTTAACTCTGCTGTAATATTTTTAATTTCCAAACACTCTTATTTTAAGACTTCCAAGTTTCCTACTTCACTTTATGGATTTTCAACCTTCTCATATTCTCCCAAACTTACTGATAAGAGCTTCAGCTAATATTCCTCTTTTTTCCACTTTGACTTTCTTGTGAAATTCACAAGACTTTACGTTTTAGTCTCTACCTTTCACATTTTAGAGGCTTTCCTTAAATACCAAAGGACCTCAATATTTTTTTAAATATTTAAAATATTTAAAAATAAGAATCTAAAATGTTGGAAACTCTGATGGCGAGTGTGAGCTTATGATGTGGTACCATCTCAAGAATAATAAAGTAGATCTCCAAGTATTTTGCTGGACACACCCAGCTGTCAGCAAACATAGCATCTTTCCACCCCAGAGAGGAGAAACCCTCTACTCTCACCCATAGGATGGCTGAAGAGAAAATTGAGATTTTGTAATATGATTGGAGGATCTTAGAGACAATAGTTCAATTTTAATTTAGGCTATATTTTGCCACAACACTTTCTTTTTAAGGTTAATCAGAGAAAACCCAGGGAGGTTTATTTGTATCAATCCTTTGCTAGCTCTTACAGTTTTTGCATCCCTGGTGCAGGTGCAGGCACAGGTGCCAGTGCAGATGCAGATGCAGCTGATTGGCTGCTGCCTGTGCCTCAGCAGGTGCCCCTCCCCACATGGAGACTTACTGTCACCACTGTGTGCTTCGCTGTGTGAAGGCTTTCTGGGTTCTGTGCCTGTTCCCAGTACCTGAGTCTTTACACTTTCTCCATGGCCTCTGTGGCAGCTCTCTTCTCCTTTGCGCAGGCCTGCAAGTCTCTTTCTTCCTGTCAGGCTCAACACGAGGTGAAAGGGCCCCTAACCAAACTACCAGGGCCTTAAGTATTTCAGCTGAACATAATGTTAAAGTGAAAGCTTTGTTTAGAGCTTAGTAAACTCTTCTCTGCTATGAGAATCATTTTTTTTTGCTTTTGCTTATGTACTGTAGTTAAACACTATGCCATGTTCAGTAAAAGCTTGTCACGGGCTCTTTTATTCTCTACTATTTAAGATTTTGAGACAGGGTTTTACTGTAGTTCAGGCTGGCCTTGAATTCACTATGTAGCCCAGGCCAGCTTCAAATGCACAGCAATTCTCCTGCCTCAGCCTCTGGAGTATTGGGATGACTGGCTTCTGTATCATTTTTGTAAGTCTTTTTTTTTTTAATGTTTTAAAGAAATGGGACCTTGCTGTGTTGTCCAGACTGGCTTTGAACTCCCAGGATCAATCCGTGCTCTTGCTAAAACTTCCTGAGTGCTACAGCTACAGATACAAGGCATCTGGCTGTTTTTGCAACTCTTATGATTCTGCAGCATGAAATCATAATTCGTTTCAACTTTCCAAAATGGAATAACCAAATCTTGATGACATAGAGGTAGGCAGAGTTCATGAACAAAAACCACATTGCCTGAAAAATACTTCAAAGAATCAACAACTGTGATCTGATCTTATTGAAAAGTTTCTGCCTGCCAAAAGAAATCACCCACAGAGTGAAAAGACAACCCATGAACTCGGAAAGATCTTGGTTAACAGTCACTCAGACAGGCAACTTCCATCTAGAATATATAAAGAACTAAAAAAGGAAAAATTCAGGCCCCCCCCAAATTCAAAGACCCAATCCAAAAACGGGCATCTGAGATGAATACACACTTCTCAGAGGAAGAAATACAAATGGCAAATACATCTATGAAAAAATGTTCACAGTACCGATCATTCAGAAAATTCAGATTAAAGCAACACTGAAATATCATCTCACCACAGAAAGAATGGCGATCATGAAGAAACCAATTACAAATGCGGGAGAGGTTGTAGCGAAAAAGAAAACCTTCCCCACTACTGATGGGAAAATAGACTGGTACACCCACTATGAAAAGCAATATGAAAAGTCATCAAAAAACTAGGATTAGAAGTTCCATTCAAACCAGCCATTTCCCTTCTCCTTGGTTATTTTTCCAAAACAATTGAAAATATCACACCACAGCGATATATCTCTACCCATGTCTATAGCAGCACAATTTGTCATCAACAAGTATTGGTAACAACCAAAATGTCCATCCGCTGAGGAGTGGATAAAAAAGTTGTTATGCTTTTATACAGTGGAATATTACTCAGCTATAAAGAAAGACAAACTCATGACCTTTATAGATAAATCAGTGCAACTGGAGATGGTACTCATGAGTGAAATAACTCAGACTCACATGTGTAAACATAGGGTTGTGTCCCTAGTGCTAAGGACCTGCAAGAATAAATAAAATCCAAAAGGTACACTAGATATAGCAAAGTGGAAAGAAACTGAAAATAAGGAGTAAAAAATGAAGATGAAGGAAAGGAAAAAAGCTATAAAAAAAGAAGGGAGAAATCATGCAAGTACATATGGGATAGCTGAGATGGTTTTACTACCCATTTCCACTAGTTTTTTGAAAGTAGCAGTTAATGTTTAAAGCTTCCACTTTGACTCATGATATGCGAATGTCTGTAATTTCAGCAGCTGCATCAAATACAGCAGTGTGCAACACAAACACCATGGGTGAATGTCTCTCATCTTGGTCTTCTAAATATATACCATTTCTAATGTCTTACCAACTATATACTTTCTTCAAAATAAATGCAAAAGTAAAAACGACAAGAAAAAAATTAAGATTTATTGAAAGAGTTAATGTTTAATTATTTAACCAATCTTACATACCTATATCTAGTAATGTGAGTGACAAAACTGATGGTAACTATGTGTAATAGAACAGCCACTCTTAATTTTCTATTCTTGCTTTGAAATTGTGCACCATACATATTGTATGTTGCTTTGCTTCTGTTTTTGCTATTTGTTTTTACTCTTTAAAATAAAATTTTATTTTATTATTAATTTTTTTTTCTTGTTTCAGAACTTTTGTTTGTTTGTTTGTTTATTTTTATGGCCAGCTCAGCCTGCCCTGAGGACAGGGCTGGCACAGCATGTGGTGCTGGGGATCGAACCACAGTCCCTTCAGCCGCCTAAGTGTTCCTAAGCAGGCGCTTTAGACCACTGAGCCATCCTGCTGAGCCCCTAAAATAAAATTTTTAAGAGATTCAAAATCCTCAGGCCTGTTATGCCAGCCCTGCCCCGAGGGAACGTTGAGATGGCAGTCAAGACTGAGCGTGGTGGCGCTTGTCTGTAATCTCAGCTCTTGGGAGGGTGTAAACAGGTGGATCGCTAGGAGTCCAGTCTAGCAGTGAGACTCTGAACACCCTGTAGACCTTTCCTTAAAATACAATGGGTAAATAAAATAATAATAAGTAAAAAATATTCAAAATGAGATAACCCACTCAGGGAGACTCTTATAGGAGGCAAACACAAATTCTTGAGCTAATCACTTACTTCAGCCTCAGAGAAGTTGGAGAGCTCAGGAGAAGCTCTGAGCTAGAAATTGGAAGACATTTCAATAGTGAGACTGGTAGTGCAAATTCATACTTCATCTCCTCTCAAGGGAAACTGGTAGTTCTGGGGACTATCCAAGTGATTTTTTTTTTTTTTTTTTTTGTGGGACCAGGGTTTGAACTCATGACCTTGCACTTGCCCAGCAGGCACTTGTGCCTCGGAGCTATCTCCCCAGCCCCTTATCCAAGTGATTTTTCCCAAATAGTCATCATGTCCAGAAATTAATTCCATTTTCCACCTTCAAATTCTGCTTATAGCCCTTCAGGTACCTGTTTCTAGCATTCAAACTTAAGATCTAGTCTCTACTTGACCTTGCACTAAGATAAGATAGGGAAGATCAGTTCAACTGCTTGTTCAGTTTGGGTAACTGTAACAAAACTATAACAAAAATGCCATAGACCAAATGACTTAAGCAGAAGAAAGTTATTTCTCCCAGTCCTAAGGGCTGGGAAGTCCTGGATCAAGGTGTTGATAGATTCAGGTCCTGGTCACCTGAATAGACCTCTTCTTGGCTTGTGGGTGGCCACTGTCTCACATGGCCTCCTTTTAAGAAGACACTAATTTTATCATGGGTCCCCACCCTCATGACCTTGTCTAATCCTAATTAGCTTCCAAAGGCCTCAGCTCCGAATACCATCACCTTGGAGGTTCAAGTTTCAACAGATTTTAAAGAACCTAAGAGTTGAGTGAATTTCGTTGCATGTCAAAAACATAACTACGGAAGTGATAAATGTGAACTATGGCACACGTTACCTGAGGTAGAAAAACTTGTGCTTTACATTTCCTTTTAATAATAAAACTTCCCAAGTTTCTCAGGTCACAATTGACCATCTAGTTTCCAGCATAGAATCTGATTCATAATGAGTTCTTCCAAAATTCTGGTAAGCAGAGAACGTTGCCAGATTAGTGCTTCGTTGCCCCATTAGGAAACACATACATCTCAAGCCTTGGCTGCCCCCTTCACTGTCACTTCCCATTACTACATGCACCCAGGGCTTTGGATTTTGAAAGCAAAAGGTGAGAGATTATGCGTCAAAATAAGAAGCAGGAGTGTGTTCTTCATAATAACTTGAAGAAAGCGTGGGCTTATACCTCACGGAAGGTAAAGGCAGAATTTAAAGCAAACTGTGTTAGTCTTAAAATCTTTTTAGGGAAACATCACTTTGGAGAAATAGAAAACTCAATCACTCCTTCCTTTTCCATCCAAAAATGCTGGAGGTTGGCTTGAATTGAAGGGCTACATTGTATGAAAAAATATTTATTTAAATACTAAAATTAAGTGCATGTGGCAGTAGTGGTGATATACTGCCACTCAATGAGAAGCAAGCCGGAATGTAGACTGCTCGAAAGATGGCTGTTTTCTACTTTCTCCTTCAGTCCTACATTAAGACACAGAAGCAGCCTGGCCAAATAGCTCAGCAAATTAAAGTGCCTGCAAGCAGGTGCAGGGGCTGGGGGTTCAATCCTTGCTCCTGCCATGCCAGCTCTTCCCCTGGGGCATGCTGAGATGGCAATTGATCATGGTGACACACACCTGTAATCCCAGCTCTTTGGAGACTATAAACAGGCAGATCATTATGAGTCTGATCTAGTAGTGAGACCCTGAACACCTTGTAGACCCTTACCTAAAATACAAAAAAAGATAATAATAAATAAATAAAATAAGAAGACACAGAACCACTGAACAGAATGGTGGAAGGAAATTCTCTCTCCCTCTCTCTCCCCTCTTCCTCTCTCTCTCTCTTACTCTCTCTCTCTCTCCCTCCTCCCTCTGTTCCTCCCTCTTTCCTCTTACTCTTTCTCCTTTCCATCCTCCCTCTTTCTTAATTTCTTTTGGCTCAGCATACGTAATTATTACACTCAAGTGAAAATGTGCATATGATAAGGTGCTGCATATCATGAACTCTCCCCTTGAGCTATCCCTGGAAAAATCACAGGAGCTTTGCTGTTTGGCATCACTGGTGCGATGTGTGCTGGGACATCTCAAGGAAATGTGAGCCAGCCAGGTGTGAACCAGCAGATCACCACTCTGACGTCGAGATGACTCTGGCCAAGGATGAAGGTGACTTGTCTTGCCTTAGTGGGAAAGGTTGAGCTGTGTACACTCCCAGTTTTAGGGTGTTCAACTGGACCCTGGGTATCACCATGCATCAGTGGGAGACATGTGGTTGTCACATGTGGAAGGAATTTGGTTGTGAAGAAAGAATTCAAGGAGAATTCCAATGCTAGCTTTTGATGGTTATGAAATTGTTGGTAAAATGTTGACCAATTATTACATAGGTAATATTACATTATGGAGATGCAATGCTGATAATATGTATAGCATGTATAGCTATGGTGTTTGCTCAGGACCTGGGGCATGCTAAGCTCCCAAAGTATGGCAGTTTTTTCTTGCTGACTCCTAGCTATGTAAGCAAGTTCTGTTCATGAAGTGCTCGCAGATGTGGAATTTGAACAAACTCAGTCATGCTGTCTAATAAGTCTGATCAGCCATGAGTAAAGGATTGGTAAGGAGGAGCCCATTGGTATAGAGAACACTAGCCTGCTTGGGAGACCTGATCTCTAGCTTTCAATGAGACCTGGCCAATGCTCTTGTTCTCTGTTTGCTTAGTAGTGCAGTGAGGGACTTGGGACACACTTAACATGCCCCAGGTTTAAGATAATGACATTCTGTCAAGTCTCCCCTAAAATGTTGCCACCATCCTCATGTAAGGCATCTCAAATTAGATCTATTTTTTTCTTAGGCTGATCTAATGGCTCAACACAAAATCACTCCAATTTTGCAGGAATTTTTTGCTGATACTCCTTGCTTAGAAACCCACCCCATCACCAGGAGCTGGCTCAATGCAGCATGTTTCTAGCACGCTCAAGGCCTTGAGCACCGAACCCAAAGCAGAACAAAGCCCCAACACTGTCGGACTCCCTCCAGCCCTGCAGCAAGTTGTCTTTTTGTTGCTTGTTCCCTGCATTGTCGCCTCTTGTCCATTGTTTTTACTGGCTCTCTTCATGCAACCTCTTCCCACCCTTCACTAAGCGCTATGCAATACCACTTCCTTGAAGCTCTCTGAATCCCACCAAGACGGTGGTGCTGCCTGTACTCTGTTGGTCCCCCACTGTGGACATGCAGGGACCTGCTGCCAGCAGGGAGACACTGGGCTGCTGCGGCCCAGGAAACTTCTTGTCCCTTTGCAATAACACCGCTGACCCCTCTGAAATTTCTAGGATTACAGTGATGATATGGGGTCGTTTCTATTGGTAAATGTGTGGGTGAGGCTGTTAGGTGAGAGGAAAATTCCTTAAAAGATGCTTCTACAAGAGCTCTGAAAGAAATGCGCTGCTCCTCACAGTCAGCTTCTGGAAACAGTAAGACATCGATGACATTTCTTTTAAGCAATATGCAAAGTTTTCCCCAGAGGAAAGAGATTAGAAGACAACATTAATTATTCTCAAGACTGTGAGTCCTGATTTTCACTAATTGCTTAAATTTGCCACCTGCTTATTCTGACTGGTGACATTCCACCGCTAGGAATCCAGGCCTGCAGAGAGAAAATCTTTCTTCCTCAGGCAGCCTGCTCCACCCTACAGAAGGTGGGGTAGGGACCCAGCAGCTGCACTGGGGAAGCCAGAGTCTAAGGCCCTAAGCTACTGATTCTGTCTAGTGATGAAAAGTCAGGAAATCTATTCCGCTGCACTGCACCGCGGTGAGCACAGTGGATCCCAGGGCCACACTTGCTCCATTCAGATCACAGGACCCATAATCCCACTGTGCAAGCTCACTTTTCTCACCACTGGGACAAAATATGTGACATGGAACATAAAGGAGGACTTTATTTTGGCAAAGGAAGGACCTGGAGATGGAAGGGAGATATGCCCTCCCCCGGGACCCGCCCCTTCTGCCCAGGTCCCACCTTCCAGTGGCACACACAACTGTGAAGCTGCTTTTAGCGCATCTATCTCCCCAGCGAACCCAGCGACTCCCACATCCTATGCTTTGTGACCGCATTGAGTTTTGGGTGAAGGTGGGTAACCTGGGTAAGCTGTTAGGCAGCTCCTGAGGGCACCTATTACGTTTCTCTGTTTCCTAGTCCAGCCAGCTAGTGTTTACTGAACATGTACATGTATATAATGGGCTAGTCTGAATGATAAATGTCTCCTGAGACTGAACACAGTGAATATGTAACCTTCCCAAAACATGCATGAAACAAAAAAAATTTAAAAGAAGAAAAAGTAAAATAAATTAGAAATAATTTTAAGAAATCATACATATGGCACCTAGTTCCCTCAATTTCTATTTATTAGGCATGAGACAAGCCTGGTTCTTACCTGTATCCAGCTTGTCATTTAATGGAGTTCCAACTATGGTGTACCCTGAGGACTCAGTGGGGAAAATTCAGGAGAGGACAGCAAGTCAGAGTGAGGGCTTTGGGCAGGAGTGATCCTTATAGGATTTAAATCGGCCTGAAAAAGTGACTTCTCAATGAGAAGCAGTGTCGGGCAGCAGGGGGCCAGGGCAGTGATCCAGATTCCTGGATAGCCCAGGAAATCAGAGTAGAGACACGCACCCAGTCTACCTGGAGGCTTCAAATTATGACCTCTGGGTAAAGAAGTGAGTTTAGAGGGAGGGGTTTGCAACGTAAACTTCAGGACAGAGGGTGGCTGGTGAGTTTATGAGAGGCTAAGGAAATATTTGAGTTTTAGAACAGTTCTTCTGGTTATGGTAAAAGAATACATGTTGGAGAACTGGATTTGGAGGTAGGTGTTGCTCTGGCCATGTCACAGCCAGGCAGGGGTGACAGTTGTGAGGGTGAGAAGAGAGAGCTCGGAGTTCACTGTCAGGAGACCTGAGTCCTAACTTCTGGTTCTGAGTGATTGCTTATGACTCAGAACAGCAACTTGGGCTTTAGTTTTGTTCTGTGCAAAATGATTTCTAGGGTCACAAACTTATTTGTTTCTCAGTCCTTTGCCCTGCGCTTACCTTACCCATAATAAAATATCACAGATAAGGTGGTTCACACAGCAGAAAGACGTTGATTTGTATTTTGTGCAGGGTCTCACTACGCAGCTCGAACTGGTAGTGATCCTCCTGTTTTCAGCCTCCCCAGCGCTGGGATTATAGGCTCAGGCCACCATACCAGGACTCAGTTGCGGGTTAAGGGTTCCTGGGGGCGGGGCCATTGTGGCATGTGGTGCCAGGGATCGAACCTACATCCCACACTTCTTAAGGCAGGAAGACCTGGTTTCTCTTGCAGCCTGCTTCCTGGACTTCCAGTCGACTGCTCTTCATGGTGTGCTACTCGGATCTCTCTGTCTGTGAACGTGTAGTGACACGGTTTAGACCTAAAATGCCCTCCAAAAGTCTTGCGCATTCAGGGTGGAACTTTGTGAAGGTGACTGGATGCTGGGGGTGTTGTATGCATCAGCGTGACACCGCACGGAGGAGGCGTCGTAGCTCAACGTGCTGTTGGGAGGCTGAGACTGCGTGGAAGAGGTGTGTCGCTGGGAGTGACCTGGAAGTGTGTATTCTCGTCCTTGGCTCCTGTCTTCCCTCTGGGCTTTGTGACTGGCAGGGGTCGGGAATCTTCCCTGTAGCAGGCCTACGCCTGACCATTTCTGGCGGCAGTGGTCCAAACACTCCAACCAAACCAAACCAACCTCTTCTTTCAATTGCACGTGTCAGGTATTTTGCCCCAGTGATGGCAAAGTGTTGGCACCCTTGGCCTGCCTGTGTGACCTTAGCTCCTTTTCTGAGAAGAGCACCACTCCGGCTGAATTAGCGTCCACAAGAAGAACCTTGTCTTATCCTAAACAGCCCCCTCCAGGCTCTGTTTCCAAATATCTCTAACTCGGAAGTACTGGGAGTTCAGACCTCAACATAGGAATTCCAGAACTCGGGACATGACTGAGCTTCTAACTCCTGTCGACTTTCTCTGTCTCTTTATTTCTGCTTTGATAAGAAACATGTGGAAGCTAGAAACACCCAACCTTGTTTGGAAGTGCAAGTTTCCCTAAGTTTTCATTTTGTTTTCTATGCCCTGCCATACTCAATCCTTTTTTTGTTTACTGATGGTAATTATATGGGTCATTTATCAGTGGGAAAAGCCAGACTTAACTTTTCTTTTTCTACATTAGCCAAAGTTTTCTTTACTCTATGGTAAAAGAACCCTGTGCAGTGAAGCATTAAGCATTGCTTCTTCTTTTGTTTGGCTCTGGTATTTATGCCCCAGTGAGATTGTTACTTTCTGGCTAGGCTTGTTTTTTTCATATTGCCTTGAATAACTTTGGAATGAATCTATGTTCTGTCCTTAAAAATCACAGCTGAAACCCACCATGACCTCTAAAAGCTCATAGCATTAATGTTCTTCTAATGTTTCTTGTTGTCCGCCAAACTGGACTTCCTCATTCATTTTAACTGCAGTCTCTTTAAGGCAAGGATTTCATTTCATTTTCTTGCTTTCATTCACTGTCTTTTAGCTGCTCAAAAAGACCACACATCCCTGGCACTGCATGAATAAATGAAATTGCACACTATAATAATGACAATAGGGTACAAATTCCTCTGCCTACCTGCAGAGTGAACTGCTTTTTTGACTGTTTTGCAAAATCATAATGACTCACTGGAGGCTGCTTTCTACCTACCTGGTTCCAGGCCTAGTGAATTATACACATATTTTATTTAACAAATTCATTTTTTATTACTACAGTCAGCTTCTATCACAGTGGCTAAGGTTCTGTTTGCAGGTTCATAACTTGGCCATAAAATCTTGCTTCAGGCAGATACTTTGGTCTAACGATTCTTGGCACAAAATGTCATTATTAGAATTTTTTTCTTTTAATGCCTAAGAACGTAAAAGACAAAAAAAATTCTTTGACTTAAAAACTGAACTTTTCAAACTGTATTATTTTGTCTTTTAAAATACTCTTCAACTTTAGCAGAAAAAAAAAAATTTGTATAAGCTAAATAGCACTAACCTTCTCTTTTGGTGTTTCTCAGTGAAGGTACTTCTGACATTCTGAGAGGGACAGTTTTCTTCATGCAGGCCTGGCCTGTGCAGACAAGGCAGGCATTTAGTACCTCTGGTGCCAAGCTACCTGCTGCCTGTCCTTGTCACTCTCCCCACAGACTGGGATGATGTGGCACTGAGCACCATCGTGTTTATATTATACCCTTTCTGTTTCCCCCATATCCTTCAGGAAGGCTGTGGCTTCCTAACTTCTTGGCACTTTAACTTTCCCAGAAAGAAGTGCTGGAGTAGGTAAGATATAAATTGACATGGTTGCCTGCTGAGGCAGACATAATAGCCAGGGTTTGATCCTCATCATGCAGGACTGCCCCTGCCCCCCCCCCCCCCCCC
>PVJA010052223.1:0-12496 GCA_004027025.1 Myocastor coypus
GGTTTTACTCATTGGAGAAGGAGGAGTGGCTTGTGAAAGGGAATTGTGGGACGAAGGTCAGCAATGAAGAGAGTTGTGGGAAGGTGGTAGGCATTGAAGGGGATTGTGGGAAGAAGGAGAGCACTATGAGCTGGGCTAGGTAGGAGGCCTGCATTCACCTGTGCCATATTTAGTGATATGCAAAAGAAGCGATTTGCATTATGCTATTGTGATATCTAATATTTTGGGAGTCTGGCACTTCAGCTGTGATGTGTAATCTTTTCAAACCCCAGGAAGTCACAGCCTCTATCTCGAGGCTCCATCCCAGCTGACACCATGGAGCATTGGCTCTTTGTCCTGTTATCAGGGAAACACACGTGCCATCTTCAAAAATTACCAACAGCACCTTGGCTAGACCAATAAGGCCAACTGAAAGGATAATGAGATTTTGGGGATCTGGTGCCTCAGCTCTGATGTGTAATCTTTCAAGCCCCAGGAAGTCACAGCCTCTATCTCGAGGCTAGACCAATACACACTGCTTAAGGCCAATTGAGGGGATAATGAGAAGTCCTAGCCAGCTCTGTACATTTCAATATGAGGGAATAGGGTCAAGCTCAGTCAAAATGGAGACAGTCACTGTTCTTTCAAGGAGAGCTGCTCAGGCCGTCCTCCACAGGCTAAGGAATATATGTCACTACTTCAATACAGAATATTCCAGACACGTAGCTCACCCCAATGCTAACAGACACGTAGCTCACGCATGTGCTTCTAGACACATAACTCACAAATAATACTTTAAGAAGGGGAGGAGGCAACCATTGGTGTCACGTAGCAGATAAAGAACAGGGCATCCATGGGAAGAACTGCTGTCTGCAACCTTGAGCCCCAGTTTTCCGGGAATTTCAGGCAACAGAAGGCAGCCTTCCCCGGGCTCTGTCTATAATTCAAGAACAGTGTACCCACAGGCAGAGCTCCCCCTTGAAGCTTCAGGCCTCAGCTTTCCGGGACTCCCGAGCAACAGAAGGCAGGCCCTCCTGGGTTCTGTCTATAATTCACCACTTCTAGGGACACCAACTGGTCTTCAATCTTTTATCTCTGTGTCACTACACTACAGGATTTCTTTGTCCAAGGTGAGACATCAGAAGCCTAGAATGGGTTTCTTAAACGTGGGTCATTTGTAGGAAAACAGATGCAACGCAAGAGCATGACATTAAATGGAATCAATCAGACACACAAGCTTAAGCAGTGCATGATTTCTCTTACAGGAGGCACCCAAAGAATACATAGATTAAAGAAAAAGTAAAGATAGACAATAGGACGTAGAGAGAGAGAGAGCTAGCAAAAGGACCTAAGAGGTGTAGGAGGGGAGGGGAAGATGGGGACATAACAGAATTAGGGAGTGTCATGTACATGTGTCACCTTCCCCATGAATATCATCGTTCTATACTGCAGACGTGGGCTAATAAAAATTTTAAAATATTAACATTAAAGACATTTACCATTTTATTTTAAGAAGAACTGATGGGCATTCATGAAATTTTTTATCTCACCTACTTTGTTCTTTCTATGCGTATGATCTTCACTGTTTGTTTGCTTTGCTACTTAATTCAATATTTGCCAAACAAAATAGGAATTTTTAGTCCCATTGAGTTGCAAATAATATAGCTGAAGCTACCAGACTTGTCACAAATTTAAGAGGGGGAAATAGTCACAAAAACGAGTAGTATCAAACACAGCCTTAATAACTGTGGAATAAGGTGGATACTTTACTGTTCAAAACATCTGTTCCCAGAAGAAAGAACTTATATTTTTTATGCTCCTAGTACCCACAATTAACTCTGAAAAGGGAGAAATTAAAGATTTCAGAAGTCAATTATAACATAGAGAGATCTGAAACAGTACAGTGCTTTCTGGTTGTGCCAGGAGGAGGATAACATGTGGGTGGCAGATGTTTTAGGATTCAACAGCTCTGTGGTCTGTACTGAGTCTATATTTCATTACCTTCCTGGCATTAACAAGTGTGTTTCCCTTTGCTACTCTGTGAAGGGAGCCTCTACAGCCTCCCTCAGTTTCCATCGAGACAGCTCCGGAATTCCTCCCGGCACCAGATTCCGAGGTGTTCACATGGCTGTAGAACACAGCACAGTATTGGTGCACAGTGGACACAACCTTCTCCTGCACTTGACAGGACTTTTCCGTTACTTACCACACCTAACACACAGTAGGTGCTGATGCAAAGGGTTGCTGTGCTGTGTTATTTAGGGAATGACAAAAAAATGTGCCTAAGAATGCACCTAGTCTTTCGGCTTCCCTAAACATATTTTTCCAGTACAGACCCAAAATTCTGTAGCGCCATCCTTGTATTAAAAAGAAAAACACAAACCCTGAAGATTTTAATAAAATATGAAGTGCTGTGACTTGTTCTTTCTCAGCCAAGGTTTCCTTTTTGGCAATTTGTGAGGCGATCTCAGTAGAAAAGTTTCAGCTTCAAGAATTAAAGAAAGGAAAGGCATGGAAGTGGTATGAGCAAAATTCATTTTTCGTGACCGGCTCAGCCCAGGCTGGGGGCGGGGCTGGCATGGCATGTGGTGCCGGGGATCAAACTGTGGCTCCTGAGCACTTGCCTAAGCTTGCCTAAGAAGGCACTTTAGGCTGCTGAGCTATCTCTCTGGCCCCTGAACAAAATTCCAATAAAGCCAGCGCCTTCGTGTGCTGACATGCACAGAGCCGGCTGGGACTCTTCCTCATCCCCTCCAGTGTCTCTGAGCAATGCATATTGGTTCGTGCAAGGTGCTGCCGTGTGGTCTCTGAAGACTGCCGGGTGTTTCCCAGAAGCGCTCACTTGTTCCTTTGTGTGAGCTGAGACGAGAGAGGATAAAAAGCCAACACTCTCAGCTGAGATGGTACCTCACGACGGAGACTATGATTTCCTGGGGCCTGAAAGATTATGCATCAGAGCTGAAGCACAGATCCCCAAACCATTAGGCACTGTCTTGTTGTGGTCTGTGTCTAGGTGCCCCCCCAAAGCCTCGTGCAGTTATGGGGGGAAGGGGTTGTGATTAATTCCTGATCCAAGGCTGGGATTATGGGTGTGAGCGCCACACCGACCGTGGAGCTTTAGCCTGAACACAGTGTCTGGAAGGGAAACAGGCTTGCTCTCTGTCTCTGCTGCTCTTCTATCGTTTTGCTCTTGCTGTTCTTCTGTTTTCCGCTGCCATGAACTGCTGCCCTCTGCCATGAGCTACTCTGCCTTGTGACCAGCTGAGTATGGACTGAAACTTGCACAGACTGTGAACTAGGGAAACCTTTCCTTCATTAATTTGGGGTACTGGATATTTTGTCCCAGCAGCAAGAGAAGAATAATCATGTCATACCTCAGTCACGTCATGCAGGCTATTCTTTCTGCACATCCTTCTGTGCACATTGCAGAGGGAATTTCAGGCCTCCTATCTAGACCAGCTGGTGGCACTCAGGTACTGTTATGGTTTGTGTCTAGGTGCCCCCCCAAAGTCTCATGCAGTCATGGGATGCCTTCTGGGGTTTGTAACACAGAAAATACTTGAAAGAATCAACTACTGGAATCTCAATGTTTTTTTGCTATCAAGGAATAGTAACATAATTTAAAGAATGAGAAACAATATAGTGTTTCAGAAAATGGTAATTCAACAATGGCTGTTATACTACGAATTGTCTTCAAAGAAGTTGTTTAGATTACCAGATATAAGCATGTAAAATCGGCCCCAAAATCTTAAGTATTAACTGATCCTTTCAATGGTCTTTCTTTCTTTCTTTCTTTCTTTCCTCCTTTCCTTCATTCCAATTGTGCTTTCCTTTTAAACACTTTCTTTCACTTTCAAAACATCTATCATACCTTCCAGAATTTATGGACTCTTTCAAACCTTATACTAGAGAAACAATACAACTTTTAACATGAAGTTCTGGTCTATTTCTCTTAGCAGTATGGTCTCTAGATGCACCCATTTGCCTATAAAGTCTTCAATTTCATCTACTTTGTAGCTGAGTAATACTCCATAAAAAAAATCGTGTCATGTATATTCACTCCTCAGTTCACGGATATTTTAGTTGCCTCCCAGACTTAGCTACTACAAATTGTGCTGCTATAAACATGGATGTAAATATATCACTGTACTACGATTTTCTTCATTTTTTTTTCTGAAAAACTATCCAGAAGGGGAATAGCTGTATTAAATGGGACCTCTCATACTAGCGTTCTGAGGAATCGCCACACTGATTTCTGTAACTATCACACCAGTCTACACTCCCAGGGGTTACTTTTTCCCCACAACCTCTCCAGCATTTGTTGTTGGTTAATTTTTCTTTTCTTTCTTCTTTTTTTGGGGGGCGGCCTGTTTGAGAGAGGGTCTCACTACACAGTTCAGGATATCACACAAAGCGCTAGTATGTCATGTACGTGGACAGTGTCCATGATGCTTACTGGTGGCCAGGTGTCGCTTGTGGGACTGAGCTACTGCTTTTTCCTTGATGTCCACCCTGCAGACCCAGACAGAATCATGACCCATAGAGTACAGGAGAAGTCCATTTGTAGAATATGCTGATGGAAATATTCTGCTGCTGTATATAAAAGAACAATTGAAAGACTGCTGTTGTATACCTCTTTTTCTCCTGTGTTTCATTGTTGGCCTCATTTTATGGGTTCTTTCCATTCTTCATGGAGTTCTGGTCATCTTGATCACTCTCTAGGATGTCTTTTAGTAAACTGTGCAGGATTGGCTTTGTCATAATGAAATTCTTTAGTTGTTCTTTGTCCTGGAAGTATTTCACTTCTCCATTGAACTTGAAAGAGAGTTTTGCAGGGTATAGCAGTCTGGGCTGGCATTTGTTTTCTTGCAATATTTGAAGTACTTTGCTCCATGCTCTTCTTGACTTGAGGGATTATAAAGAGAAATCTGCTGTTATTCTAATGGGCTTTCCTTTAAATGTGATCTGTTTCTTTGCTCTAGGGCTTTTAGTATACTGTTCCTCTTGTGAATTTCTGAGATCCTGATTTATATATATATATATATATATATATATATATATATATATATATATATATATCTGGATGTGGCTTTAATTGGGTTGATGTTATTTGTAGTTTTATGTTTCTCTTAACTGCATATCGAATTGTCTCCCCATATGTGGGGAGCTTTCTGCTATTACCGCTGCCCTTACTCTTTCTATATCATGTGTAGACTCCCTCTTTCTCACTGATGCCTATTCGTCTTGCATTGCTCCTCTTTGCATGATCTTGCAGATGCTGCATTATTTTTTCCTGCACTGTAGTTGTTATTTAGAGATCTTTTCTTACCTCTTCACTAGCTGCAATGGTGTCCTTAAGTCTGAAAGCCTATTTTTACTTTTGTTGAAACAGTTTTGCCAACTTGTGATTGAGGTTTTAAGTTCCTGTGTAGCACTTTGAATCTGCTTCATGCATTCTATTACTTTCCTATATTGCTCATGCAAGGCTTCCATCATTTTTCTATTCTCCTCTATTTTTTTTATCAGTGTTTTCTTTAGAAGCACTTAGTACTGCTTTTATTATAGGTATTATTTCCTTTTTTACTTCAGAAATTATTTCTGACCCGATTTCGTCTATAACGTTCTGCACTTGTTTCTTTACTTTAGATGCTATTATTTCAGAGATTTTAGGCGCGTGATTTCGAATTTCTTCTATGCTGTTGTCTCCTGTATTTGTTGTGGGTGGGTTTGGGGCCTGAGAGTACATTTTGCTCCTTCTCTTTGTCATTTTGTATAGCCCTGCCTTCTGACTTTTGGTTTAGAACTTTGGCAGAGTTCTTATCCTAGCACTAGGTCCAGATCTACTAAGTTCAAAGTCATCAGGTGGGCATGGCTTGGGTCTGGCTTCTGAACTCCACTTGTTCCTGATGCAGCCCTTGGACGTGAACCTGCTGTGCCACTCTGGTAAGATGTTCTGCTCCTGGATCAGCTGGGTGGGTCTTGTCTCTAGTCTTTCTGCAGGGAGTTTTGCAGCAATTTTCCACACTGGGCATGCTGGGCTTGGTTGCTGTGTCAAATGAGTTTCTCACTGGCCCAGGGTGGTCTCACTCATGTACTGGGCCTGGTTGCTGGGTCAAATGAGTTTCCTGTAGACACCAGGTGGTCTGCATCACATGCTGGGGCTAGACGCTGTGTCAAATGCAATTCTCGCCACAACAGGGAGGTCTCACTCATGTGAGACCTGGTCCTGGGCCTGCTTGCTGGTCAAATTGACATTTTTCTATTTTGAAAAAAAAGTTTTAGGGGGCTGGGGAGATAGCTCCGAGGCACAAGTGCCTGCGTGGCAAGTGCAAGATCGTGAGTTTGAACCCCGGTCCCGCAAAAAAAAAAAAGTTTTTATTCCTTTTCTGTAATGGCCCTTGTGAGTTTTGGTAGTAGGTTGCCATAGCACTACTATCAAGGTCTCTCCAGGAATACTCTATAGTTCAGGAATATGTCGTTTGTGTAATAGTTTCCTGGTTTGTGTCTGTGCTAAGATTCCATCTTCCCAGTTAATTGGGAGTAGCAGGTTGGTTTCTGTTTGGCTCAGTCTCCAGTCTACTCGTGCTTGATTCAGTAGGGTTGTGGTGGGATTATTACACCAGAGATTTTCAATAATGTTGCCCAAGGGAAAACAACTGATTATAACAGAAACGTCATCCTAGCTACTGTAGTATAATTAGCAATAAACACAACTTAGAAACTGACCAAGGGTGGAAACTATTGTTTTCGTACTTTGGACCATAGGTGTGAAGTCTGTTGTCATACAACAGGAGCAACTGTAAATTATGAGCTTATTGAAAAGTGTTTTCTCTTGTTTGAGTGGATTTACCCTGGGTTCCTCAAGACAGGACACTTTGTGTACCCCAGACTCTCCCGGCACTGGCTGCCCTCTAGGTGCAGTGAGAGAGCGGGGACCAGGCACCCAGCTTCCTCTAGACTGAGGCTGTAAGGCCTACTGTCACTCCTCTAATGACGGGGGAACAAAATACAAAGTTGCTCCCCTCCTGAGAAGCTCAATGAAGCTCCTGAGACTTCCTGAGTCTCAGAGTCTGGGGTTGCTCCCCTCCTGACAAGCTTGAATCTCATGCTATTAAATAGTTTTGGCACATCGAAAAAACCACCAAAAAATCCCCACAAATTGGAAAATTTTTAGCCAACTGCCCTTCAGACACAGGACCTCTATAGAGAGGATATAAAGAAATGTAAAAATCAGGTCACCAAAATTCAAAGTCCCTTTCCAGACATAGGCATCTGAGATACACATGTACTTCTGGAAGGAAGAATGGCATTTACGTATATGGCAAATGGCAAATAAATATATGAAAAAATACTCAGCAGCATTGGTCATCTGAGAAATGTAAACTAAAGCAACAGAGAGATTTGATTTCATTCTACAAAGAATGGCTATTATCAATAAATCATTGTGGAAAAAAAAAAAAAGGAACCCTTCTCTACTGTTGGTGGAAGTGTAAAATGATAAATGCACTGTGGAAATCAGTGTGGAGATTTCTCAAAAAAACATTATTAGAGGTCTCATTTGACCCAGCTCTTCCCTTTCTGGATATCTTCTCAGAAGAAATGAAAAAAATCATAGAGGTCAGGGACGCAGAAAACACAAGGTCCCGAGATTGATTCCTGGCACCACCCAAAATTTATTTGTTTGTTTGTTTGTTTCTTCTTTTGAGTTCTTACACTAGGGAGACTATGATATTTGCATATGCAAGTCTGATTTATTTCACTTCTGAGTATATGTTCATGATACATCCATTTACGTATGACGTCTTCCAGTTTATCATTTGTTATAGCTGAGTAATATATCACTTTATGAAAATACCACATCTTTTTCAACCATTATTCAGATGATGGGTATTTTGGTTGTTTTCTAGATTTGGCTACCACAAATCATGCTGCTATGAACATAGGTGCACAGATATCGCTATGATATGTTTTCAGTTTTTCTGGAAAAATTCTCCTTATGGGGATAGGTGGATTGAATGGGATCTCCAGTTCTAGTTTTTTTAAGGAGTCTCCACATTGCTTTCTATAGAGGTAGCACCAGTCTGCATTCCCACAAGCAGTGGAGAAGGGTTCCTTTTTCTGTTAGTAGTACATTTCAATATTTAATGCAATGCCTATTGTTGTCCTCCTTTTAGTGATACAGAGCACAGGGTATAGACATTATAGTTTTTTAAATCACTATTGGTACAACAAAATTTCTTCTCACTGAACTAAGAGAAAGTAAATGTACACATAATTCACTCTTCAATAATCACAGTGGGTTATTGGTAAAACTGGCAGTGTGGGAAGCTGTTGGTTTAAGCCTTTTACAGTTCAGCATTCTAACCTAGCTTTACGTTTTATATCTTGTGGTTCAACTTTTCTGCTGGGTGGCTAAGGGCAATTTTAAGCAAGGCCTGTATAGCACAACATGTAACTTTTGCATCTCTCAAGGTCAGTCAAATCCCCTCAGGATTTCCTTTGGAACCATGTACAGTGCTTCGTAGAACCGTTGTCAGTGTCAGCCATCTGGATGGGTCACGGCCATTGCTTGAGCAGCTTGCTCTCTGTGACAGCCTGAGAGAATGTTTTCTCTCTAGATGACTCTCCTTAGGCACACTACATATCTTCAGTCACTTCCTCTGTAGCCTCATAATCTCCTTGAACAGAAGATTTAGGAAACCACCTAAAATTAAAAAGAGATAGAGCAACCACTGGCTGGAGATGTAACTCAGTGGTAGAGCACTACCGTGGTTGGTGCAAGGCAAAAGCTCATCCCTAACACCATCAAAGACAAAAAGACCTAAAAGTAAAATATTACCTGCTTATTTCCTGAAGAATGAAGAATTCTAGAAAAAGTCTGAAGCTGGGTGTGGTGACACACGCCTGTAATCCCAGCACTTGGCAGGCTGAGGCAGGAGGATCGATGTGAGTTTGAGACCATCCTGAGCTACAAAAGTGATCTCAACGCCAGCCTGAACTGCATAGCAAGACCCTGTCTCAAAAAAAAAAAAAAAAAAAAAAACAGTTTTGAAAAGTTACCAACATCATGGATGTGATAATCATTACATAATATTCATGTATATGAAACCACCATGTTGCACAATTTGAATATGTTCATTTTTACCTTGACAACTAAGTACTTTAAAACAAAAAAATTAATGGAGCTGATTGAACTGACATTTAAGAAAATATATAAGTATGAGAATATTTGTTCCCTCAAATTATACCTAATGAAAATTAACACCATTCTCATGTCAAGTAATTAATTTCTTTTCCCACTATTGCATTTTTTCCTTAGCTTGATAAGTTTGGGAAGGATGGTAGTCATTTATAACTTTGATAATGTTTTTAAAACTCTGTACTATCCAGTAACCAGTGACCTAGAAATCTATTAATTTCCAAATCAGTAAACCAAAGAAATATATATGTGTGCCTTTATTTTTGTCACTTGCTTATTAGTGTATGTCTACCAGAAGTCTAAGCCTAATTTTTTATATTTGGACAGAGTCAGAGCAGATTTTTCTATTGTTTTGTGGGTCCCAGGCAAATTTTGAAGTATAATGACTTATTTTTCCACAGTGACAAGAAGCCTAAAGGAATGATTAAAATTCTAGTGAAGAAAATACTGTACTACCCGCTGACTGATAGATGTTTTAAAGCACTGCAGATGATTATAGGACCTGTGAATAAATTGTAAATGACAACCAAGACTCTGTCCCCTGTTAATTCAGAATCTCGTTTGGCAGAATGAAGCCCAGAACTAATCTTGGCCATTCGGGGTTTTCTGCTGTCCATTTTTATGCTGAACTCTGCTTTGCTCTGCTTTCAATGTTATAGCAAATCATTTCTTACTGATACAAAAAGCATCGTATAAAGAGAACCATAATATGCTTATCTTAATTTCTGTGCTGTGCCCTGGCATGGCTGTAGCAATGGTCGTAATTCATGCCCCAACTTTATATTCTGTGCCTGTCTCCAGAAGGTGTTAGTGTCAGTGAAGGATCTAAAGCCAGCTCCATACTGTGGCTCCTACTATTGTCTGACAATGACTGTAAGGGCATTGTCTCAAAATCAATGATACTTTATAGTGCTGCCTATAGTGGGAACGTATCCTCTTAGCAGACTGGTGAAGCGATATTTATTTTTCCGGCCAAAATTATTCACAGTTACAGGATGCCCATACATGCTGAGACACACTGGCTTGGATATGAGAGAAAAGGGAGAGTGGCACAAGGAATAGCTCAAGGATTCACGCTTTCCTCACAGCTTTAATCCTGCAGTATGCTTCCCATTACTTCCTAAAGCACAAGAATCACACAAAGAGTTGTGCCTGATATCTAGCTGCCAAGGCTCTGAATATACAAGAAAGACACTAAGCTGCACAAATAGACAATAGGCTATTGAAATTTCTGCTATTTATTGTGTGTATAATTTTTATTTCAGAAAATCAACGTATTTCAGAAAAGTGCTTGGTGAAGAAGGGCCATATGACCCACAGCTCTTCTAGACATCCAAATGCATATCCAGGAAACCTGTGTGTGGCCTCTGAGTTAGCCCTGCTGGTCTTTCCGCTCTGCAGTGGCCTCTGCCTCTCCCTGAACACCCTCCGTCCTCAGTGTCTACCTCTTCTACTACTGGTATGCATTTGTGGTCCACAGTAACTAAGGTCATCTTGGGAACCGGTGCAGATGTGTAGTGCCCCCTGGCCACTGTCACTGACCCATGCCCTTCTCACGTACACATCTCTCCCTCTTCCACAGATCCTCTTCCACTTCCACGAAACCTGCCTTCCTGATTTCAATCTCCTTTCTTTTATTTTGCTCATTAAGTTAATATATTTTTTAAAAATGTATTGGATACAGAGTCTTGCTCTGCAGTTCAGACTCACAGTCACGCTGCTGTCTCAGCCTCCCCAGCCCTAGGATTATAGCATATGCCACCTCACTCTGTCCCGGGGCAGCCAGGGCCACCCAGGGTTCTGGGCCAGTAGTGCATGTGGTACTTGGGACCAAGCTCAGGTCCTTGCACTCGCCAGGCAGGCACTTAGCCCACTGAATTATCTCCCCAGCCCTGTATACTTTGACGTATAAAAGCAAGACTTTACCCTTCATGTCTGGTTTATTTCACTAAGCATTATGGCCCCAAGATCCACCTATTTTCCTACAGATGATTCACATGTACGCTTCTGTATGCCTGAGTTAAGTGGCATGCTACCTGCTCTTTCTCCTTCCACCTTTCCATCTGTTCCTGGGCACACAGTTCACTCCCTAGTTTAGCCATCGTGAATCATGCTGCTGTCGACATGGGTGTATAGCGCCCGCTTTCAGCAAGCTACCCAGAAGAGACACAACGGGATGAGATGAAATTTCTGTCTCAGGCATTTTGAATCTCCATCTGGTTTCCACAGTGGTTGCACTAGTGTTATGGTTTGTGTCTAGTTTTCCCCTGTCTGAGTTACTTTTTACTCGTTGCTGGGACAAATACCCAACACTCAAAATGAAGGAGGAAAGGTTTATGTAGCTCATGGTTTGCAGAGGATTCAGTTCATATTCCTCTTGCTCCAAGGCAAACAGCAGCAGTTCTTGGTGGCAGAACACAATGAAGAGCAGAGGAGGAGCAACAGCTGTAGCATGCATCAAGCTTCTCTCTTCCAAAGTCTGCACAGGCACAGAGCTCCTCCAGAGTGGCGTGGCTGTGAAGATCAAGCTCCCCCAAAGACGAGGACATCTCCAAGGAAGCCGGGCCGGCCAGGGCCAGGCTGCGCTGATTATACAAGGTCTTCCTCAACTCTTTATACACTTTTTGTGCTGAGTCACTCTGGGTTGGCCTGTCTGGCCCTGAGGCAGAACCAATCATATCCCAGGGCAGGCCCTCTACCTCCTGCAGGATGGGGCCGCCGTAGCCCAGAACCACCAGAGGCCATCCAGCCAAGCTTCCTCAAGTTGACACAATGTACGGACTACCACACCTCCCAAAGCTTCATGCAGTCGTGCAGTGAACTTCTACAGTTTGTGATTAATTCGTGATCTGACGCTAGGATTATGGGTGTGAGTGCTGCTGGGATCATGGGTGTGAGTGCTACCTCCAGCTTAGGACAGATGGCCCAGATGCAACATGAAGAAAGGAGAGGCCTGCCCTCTGTCTCCGCCTCCGCCTCCGCCTCCGCCGCCGCCTCCGCCTCCGCCGCCGCCTCCGCCTCCGCCGCTACCTCCGCCTCCGCCTCCGCCTCTGCCTCCGCCTCCGCCGCCGCCTCCGCCGCCGCCTCCGCCTCCGCAGCTGCCTCCGCCTCCGCCTCCTCCTCCGCCTCCGCCTCCGCCGCCGCCTCCGCCGCCGCCTCCGCCTCCGCCTCCGCCTCCGCCGCCGCCGCCGCCGCCGCCGCCGCCGCCGCCGCCTCCGCCTCCGCCTCCGCCTCCGCCTCCGCCGCCGCCGCCTCCGCCTCCGCCTCCGCCTCCGCCGCCGCTGCCTCCGCCTCCGCCTCCGCCTCCGCCGCTACCTC
>PVJA010052224.1:0-12507 GCA_004027025.1 Myocastor coypus
ACCTATTTGCTGTGACAAAAGTAGAAAAGAACCTCAATTTATCCAAAATCTACTTTGTGCCTATGGTCCCAAAGCATGAGTTCCATTTATATTGACACCCATAATGGGCCAGCGAGATGGCTCAGCAGTCTAAAGCACCTACTTAGGCGGGCTTAGACAACTGCAGGGACCGTGGGTTGATCCAGGCAGCGCATGCTGTGCCAGCTCCACCCCCAGGGCAGGCTGAGCTGGCCCTAAATAAATAAATAAACAAACAAACAAATAAATAAAATGACATCTGAAAGAACATGAGAAATCTTGATCCAATGGCTTTGAGGAATAAGGCATCTCTAACATTTATACCAGGGTTTTTTTTTTTTTGTTTTTTGTCTTTTTGAGACAAGGTCTCACTATGTTGTTCAGGCTGGCCTTGAGCTCACTTTTGTAGTCCAGGCTGATCTCGAACTCACACTGATCCTGCTGCCTCAGCCTCCTGAGTGCTGGGATTACAGGCGTGTGTCACCACGCCCAGCTTTGATTTATAGCAGTTTTGAGAAAATATTCTTATCCTCCCTCCACAGAAATATAACAAAATGAGGCTGAGGAGATAGCTCCATGGCACAAGTACCTGACTAACAAGTGCAAGGTTGTGAGTTCAAACCCAGGTCCCAGAAAAAGAAGAAAGAAGAAGTATAACAAAAAAATCGAAAGGTCATATGCCCCAGGCTCTAATATATCGGTTACCACAATGCACCTAAGTAAGAAAAATAGAGCATACTGTAAAATAAGTGTATTGAGATTTACTTCACCAAATTAGAGAGTCTTACACTCTCCTCCTGCAGCAGAGCTGGCAGGACCAGGGCCTATGCTCTGCTCACGGACTCTTTTTTGTTTCACTGGCTCATCCATCCCCTTGGCAAACCCAGGCTCATAGTGACTGTTCAGCAGTCTGAGCAGCTGGCCTTGGAAGTTCTTTGGCTTTCAAAGCTTTTGTTCAATGAAAATTCAGGATAACCTCAGTCTTACCTTAGAGTTTAGTGTCTGTCTCTCTTTTTTTTTTTTTGTCTTTTTGAGACAGGGTCTCACTGTACAGTTCAGGCTGGCCTTGAGCTCTGTTTTGTAGCCCAGGCTGGTCTCGAACTCTCACCGATCCTCCTGTCTCAGCCTCCCAAGTGCTGGGATTACAGGCGTGTGCCACCATGCCCAGCTCTCTGTGTTTTCTATAGAACATATTTACTTTTTCTGGCAATAACACTATGAAATTTGTGGAAATCCCAAAAGCCTTCTGCAATTCTTTTGGAATAGGAGGTTTGAATATAGTCAATCCGAGAATGGTATGCAGTCCTTCCTGCTGACTGGAGCCTGCCTGTGTTGTACTCCATGTCTAGCTCCTGGACACCATGACAGATTGTGAGGTAGCACGTAGCTATGTCAAGTGATGTGGCGCTTGTTTGTCCAGGCCCAGAACCCCTAAAACGCTTCCCAAGTGTCAGTTAATTTTTACTCATTGCTGAGACAAATACCCGACACTCAAAATGAAGGAAGGAAAGGTTTATTTATTTTTATTTTTTTATTTTTTTATTTTTTTGTCTTTTTGAGACAGGGTCTCACTATGCAGTTGAGGCTGGCCTTGAGCTCACTTTTGTAGCCCAGGCTGGTCTTGAACTCACACCAATCCTCCTGCCTCAGCCTCCCAAGTGCTGGGATTACAGGCGTGAGCCACCACGCCCGGCTGAAGGAAGGAAAGGTTTATTTAGCTCACAGTTACTGTTGGTTTCAGTCCATGTTCAGCTGGCCCAAGGCTGAGGGGAACAGAGCAGAGAGCATCCAGTTCATGGTGGCAGAGCAGCAACAAAATGGTGGCAGAGAAAGCCAACCAATCAGAGCGGCAGAGCAGCAGCAAGAGCTCGAGTCTGTGTCTCTGCCTCTCTTTATATTACATCCAGGCTCTCCACCTTAGCCTCCGCCTTAGGCTACATCCATAATCCTAGAAGTACTTCGACCCATAATCCCATCAGTACTAAAACCCATAATCCCAGGGATCACGGATCAAGTCTCAAACTCTACAAGTCCCCGCCCTATGACTACATGAGGCTTTAGGGGGACAACTAGACATAAACCATAACACCAAGCGTCTACACCTTCAAAGATTTAACAATGCAGTAATTTATTACATTGCATAGGAGCCTAGGGAGATATCTTAGTTAAATTAAATGCTTGCCTGGTAAGTGCAAGAGCCTGAGTTGAATCCTCAGTTCCAGAAAAGAAAAAAAAGTATCATCCTGGGGCTGGCCAAATATTTCAGTGCATTAAAGTGCCTGCTTACAGAACCAGTTGAAGAGTTTGATAATAGCCTGTAGTGCCTGCCAGCCCCACTCCAGGACACACTGAGATGCTGATTGAGACCGGACGTGGTGGTCTGTGCCTGTAATCCCAGCTCTTGGGAGGCTGAACACAAGAGGATCCCTAGGAGTCTAATCTACATAGTGACGCCCTGTACTAAAAATCAAAATAAATAAGTAATACTGAGAGATAATATATTTAGGTATTAGGTGTGAACAGAGACATTTGTAGACATTTTTCTTACCACGTCTGAAATTCAGGGATTTTTGTAATTCCTAGGAACTCTAGGAACAGAGCGAACACAAATTTCTGTCATCTACAGCACCTAAATTAGCAACTGGTATAGTTGGGGCTTGAGAGATAGAAAAGTATTTGAGAAAAAGGGAAAGATCAGAAAAATGAGCTCGTGAGCAGAGGAAGTGTGTGAAGCACAGAGCCTGGGGAGTGGTGGAACCCTTGACTGTGGAAATTTGGAAAAGAGACCTTACCTGAATTAAGTTTTCGACAAATGTGTTGTGTGTGTGTGTGTGTGTGTGTGTGTGTGTGTGTGTGTGTGTGTATTAGTCCAAATTGTTCAGACTTATAGTCCCCCATCTCTGAATTGGGCCTTAAACTGTGTCTATTCCCGTTTCTTTCTTTGAAAATTCTACTGATTTCCAGCCGAGACTTAGGGGTTGGGTGTAAGGTCACGAAAGCTGTATTCCCAGACTCCTCAGCATCTGTGGCTGTGCAGTGTTGCTTAGTGTGTCCTCTTTCCAGTCTCTCTAGGACAGGCGGGGAGGATCTCTCTGCCCCTTTACTACCCACCCCACATTCACAGACAGAAAAGCCCTGTCCTGCTCATCTGTGCTGAAGAAATAAAGGAGTGACCACTGCTGTGACACCCAGAGTTGTCCATCTCGTCACAACCCCCCACCCTGCTGTACTACACTCTTCACTCTTTCCCAGTGGGGGGTCCTCTGCCACCCCACCCACACTCACTGTCCAGAAAGGACAATGAGGCTGTTCAGGATTTTCCCTTCAGAGCTCCAGGGAGAGGTCAAAGGATGGAGGAGCAAGTGTTGAGGGGACAGCCCCAGGAGGAGAAAAGAGGGTGCAGCAGAGAAAGCCTTAGCCTCCCTTCAGGTGCTGGCTGCAGAGAGGTGGGGATGGGCGGAGCAGAAGGGCTTTTTTCCTCCCACCTTCTCTCTTGCCCTTTGCTCTCAGGGAGCTAAGTGACTGATGTTCACTCACCCAAATCTGCCTCCTACTGGCTGCATCTTCACCCAGGAGATTCCTAAGGTACTCCTGGGAAGCCAGCAGTTACTACTACTTGCTAGGCTCCATGCACATCTGTGCTGCACAAGATGGTGGTGGAGAGTATCCCCGTATAGTATCAGGCAAATCGAATAGATGATCTTCGCTTGGAAAAATGACCATCTCCATGTATCCTGAGTGTATGACCCAGTAGTGGTGCTCCTAGGTGTTTCTCTAAGTGCCCGGAACTCCTCCCAGATGTCCTCACTTCATGAGCAAGGAATTGGCCACCTGGCCCTGATAGATGAGTGGAAAACTCGGCTCTGCCCGGCCTTGGGAATAGAACATGGTCAGGCCATGAGAGCCCGTGGGCGCCACAGGGCCAACCACAAGTGAACGAAAGCAAACTGAAGACTGTGTAGTCTGTCATTTCAAAAGCAGGAAGATAACCGATGTGCTCAGAGAATTTAAAAAAAAAAGTGGCTAGGGGTGTAGCTCAGTGCTAAACCACTGGCCTATCATCGATGGGGCTCAAGTGGCAACACCAGGAACTGAAAGCAGTGAAAGGGAATCTGAATGACAGCATGCTATTCCAGTGCCTGGACATCCTGCAGCCTCTCTCCATGCACACGAGGCAGTCCAGGGGCTTTTTTGTTGGAACACTGGAGATGTCTGAACACACAATGTAGAGTCTGACTGCGTGTAGCTATGCGTATCTGTAATGTCATTTCTCTTGGAGGCTGAGACAAGAGAATTTCATGTTTGAATGCATATTAAATATCAGCTGCTTAGTGAGACCCTGTGTCAAAGAATAAACTTGCCAATGAAAGAGAATCAAGAGATGGAACTGGAGGGGGTGCTTGCCAGGTAGCTCAGTTGGCTAAAGCACATGATTTGGCAAAGTTCCTCTGGTGTACGGGACTCAAGTTCGATCCCCAACCCCACATGGAGCATGAGACCTGCCCTTAAGGCAGCCTCAGACAGCCAAAAAAAAAAAAAAAAAAAAAAAAAAAAAAAAAAAAAAAAAAAAAAAAAAAAAAAAAAAAAAAAAAAAAAAAAACAAATAATAATAATAGCAATAATAATTAATAATGGAGAGGGTGTCATGATTGCTCAATAGAATAAGGGCTTGCCTTGCAAGTGCAGTGTCCTGAGTTCAATCTGTGGTACCACCAAAATAAAGAAATATTAATAATGGAAATGGAGGGACTTGCACATACACACAGATAAGACATGTTATGTTTGTTTATAAGAACTCACCATAATGAGTGTGATAAGTATAGAAAGTGGATAGTATACATAT
The DNA here is from genome assembly GCA_004027025.1 of Myocastor coypus. Taxonomy (NCBI): domain Eukaryota; kingdom Metazoa; phylum Chordata; class Mammalia; order Rodentia; family Myocastoridae; genus Myocastor; species Myocastor coypus. Next base: position 4,862 of record PVJA010052224.1, read on the forward strand.
AGATAGATAGATAGATAGAGATAGAGATATCATATATATATATATATATATATATATATATATATGATTGTCTATTGTGAAAACAAATAAAGGCCAGGCATATAGCTCAGCATTATAAGCACCTGTCTGGTAAGCACAAAGGTCCTGCTTTGATTCCCATTACCTTAATAAGTGAGCAAAGCTTCTCATCTCAAGTAGAACTTAATGGTGTTAAACATACCACTAAAAATCCATGCAGAAATAAAGTAGAAAATCAAGTCACTGGGTCAAGATGGAAGAGATGATTAAGATTCCATTTATTTTTGTCTGCTTGTAGAAGAGGGTCTCAGAAAAGCTGAGACTATCTTCACACAGTAGGTGAGCCTCCTGCCTCATCTTCCAGAGTACTAGAAAAAAAAATTCCCAAAGCTCACAGTTTCAAAGAGCAAAGGTTGATTTTATTGTACAGTTCAGCTGACAGGCAGGCATGGCACGGGTACATGGCAGAGGGAAACCAGCTGATGGTCTAGCTGTGGGAAGTAAGAGCTAAAGACAGAGCGAGACAGATGCTTCTAGACACACACCCTGTGACCCTTGTCCTGTGGCCAGGCTTTGCCTCCCAACATGACCATTAGGTATCAGCGGAGGGCAAATATAGTGTGGAGGATTCTGCCCACCTGATACACTCTGTTAGAAGCCCCACCTGTACATTCATGACATGTGGAGCGCTCATGTGGTAGTAAATAGCTTCATGCTTTTGGTAATGGTCACAACCAAACACATAGAGAGATGAAGTTCTATAACGAAACTCCTCCGTGACTTCCCATTTCCCATCAAGCTCCAGTCTATAGAATCGGGATAACGAACAGTCTTCGCAGGTGTAGGTACAGATCTGGGCCTTAAGAGATGGTCTTATGTCACTGAGGACCTGTGCCAATTCAGCACACACTTGGGCAAATTGCTCAGCTTGCAAGGTCTTTCTTAGACATTCAGGATCATAGCTCTCCAGAGGGGCAGGATACAGACCACGGGTTAACTGGCTCAGGTTGGCACTTACACGCAGCAGGACCTGAAGGATGCCCATGGAAAGGGGGTTCCCCAAGCAACTAAAAGTCTTCAGCCTGGAGCAGCAGCTAAGAGAAGGTAAGATGTCTAGGACCTTAGCGTCTGATAGGTTGCAGTGCTCTAGGGCCAGGGTCTCCAATGAGCCAGCCAGTGTGTTTAGCAGAACCTGGAGGGTCTGAGGACTGAATGATGCCATTTTAATCCTCCTCAGAGTCAGAGACTTGAGCTGCCTTGTGCCTTCACATTGGGAGAGATACTGCAGGTCAGATTCCTTTAGTGGACTTGAACTCAAGGCCAGGACTTCTAAGTGGGTCTGATTCCTGCAGAGAGAGAGAGAAAAAATTATTTCAGATGAACTGGGGAAATGACCGTGTGCATTAGGAAATGATCTCAATTTAGTTGAGCCAATGTAGCCCCCATGTCTGGTGATGACTGGGCTTCGTGCGTTGAAGACACTGATCCCAAGCCATCATCACTTGGGTGTTTGCCCAGCCCCATGCTCTGCAGTACCCTGTCCTCAGGGCCAAGTAGGCAACCTCAACTCTGGCCTGGTGAGTCCCCTGGAGCAATGAACCCAGGCATGTCTTGCCAACTGGCTGGGGTTGTCCCTCCACCCAGAGCTGAACCTGTGTGCCTATTCCTACTCCTGCACGACTCTCCTCACCATCTCCTCCAATCTCCTGCACTGCCCAGCTGGTCTTAGCCTTTTCCTGGTCACTGGTTATGGTTTCTTCTTGTCTCGCTCAAGCCTCTTGGACTCACTGGTGGGTATTTGGGCAAGACTGGGTGAGGGCATGGGTATGAGAAGTGCATCAGTCCTGTGACTGGTTTTGTATGGCCGTGGGTTACAGAAAAGGGAAGCGCTGACTGCACATAGAGCACACAGTAGCCTTGTTGTCTGGACTGAATATACAGGGACACAAGAAGGCAGGTGATCCACATTCCTGCCCCCTGCAATGGACTGTTTCTTCTCTTCCATGCCAGGAGCTTCTGATTCTGGATGGAAACTTGTACAAATTTTGAGATAAGATAACCCATTCTCCCTTCAATCTGAAGATGCTGGGTATTTTGTCCTAGCAATGGTATAGCAACAATGAGAAGCAAGCAGCAGCCTTTCATTCGGGACATGGGAAGAGGGCTTTGCCCTTCACAGCTGGTGAGCCCATCACGAGTTCAGCATGCAGGCGTGTGACCTGTGCCTCCATTAGTACTCTCTTTCCCTTGCCAGCACCTCGCCCCTCCTACTTCCTAAGAGGAAATTTAACTGATCTCAATCTCTTTTGGGATGTTGGGCTGCTCTAGGCCTCCCATTGCACTTTAATTCCTACCTCTAGAGAGAGGATACAGAGAACTGGCCATGGCCAGAGAGCACTGTTCTCTCACTTTCTTGTGTCTTCCCCGAGGGCAGGAGATGGCCACAGAGACAGCACCGTGATATGTACTGTACCCATGAATATGTAGTGAATCTCACCCCTCACTCACCGGATGATCTTATGCAGGGTTCCATGCAGGAAAAAGACTTTATCTATGTGAAGCTCATGGAGACTTTCCAGCTTTCTTAAGTGAGAAGCATAAAGGCGGGAATGATATTTGTTTCTTGAGGGTGAGGTGAACCACTCTGGATCCAGGGAACTGAAGCGAAACGTGTGTAGATTTTTCATCTTCTTCAGTATGGGAACAAATATCTCCATAGTTGTCCGATTCCAATTAGCAAACACTTCCAGCTCCATGATGGAGTCCAGCTGCACAGCTCGCAGAACCTTCAGGAATTTATAGACAGCATTGTGAGCAATCATCACTTTCTTACTGTGCAGCTGTACCAAAGGTTTTCTCTGCTTTACCCACTTGAAGAAGTGGAGGTGGGTGTCACTCTCTAAAAGACTGTAATCCAAATGAAGTTTTGCAAATACTATCAGGGTCTGTTTTTTCTCGTATAACGCAGGGCTGTCTGTATCCTTCCTCCTGGTGTGTGCTGCTGTGTGGGCAGCACTCATGGCTCTGGGTCCTCTAGTCCAGAAGTCCTCATGGCCATCGCTCCAGTCCAGCACCTCCAGATTCCACTTTCTGCAGGAGAAACAGAAATCAAGCTCAGAATTGAGATAGATAAAGACCCCACTTCCTACCTGTGCATCTCATCTACTTATTGGGCACCAGCTGCATCCCTCTGTTCTTCAGTCTGCCATATTCGACCCCTTTGAGCTCTCATGCAGCTTGGTTGAAATTTTGCTGCCTGAGAGAGCTGCTGCTTCCTTGTTAGTTCTTTGCATCAAATACATGCATGTTTCTCAACAGGAAACTCTTTCCCATGTGCTGCTCAGTAAGTGTTCAACCCTCTGTGGTCAACTTTAACAAAAGGCACTTCCACTGTCCTTGACACCAACTATCCAATTTCCTTAACTCCCAGGACTCTCTTGCAAGTATTCCTGTATCTTACCTGTGGTGAACGTCCTGGGACAGCGGTATATCAATTCCTTCTAGTAGGGCTTCTAAAGTCCGGAGATTTCTCTGTTCTACTGAATTTTCCTGAAACTCTTTGTGGGTCATCTTGGATTCTCTCAAATTCATCAGAGACTTTAATGGCAGACAGTGCCATGGCCAGGCCTGCACCATCTCTTTCAGGGCCTCATTGTGTTCCCTCATGAAGGCATCCATGAATAAGTCATGGAAAATCATCTTGGGGAGGCCCTGCTGCACAGCACTGATTATGGCCTTGCTCTTCAGCAGGCTCTGCTTGGCCAGCTCATACAGAGGTGGTGGGGCCTCTGTGCTCATCCTGAGTTACCTGCAAGAAGAAGGGTACTGGATAAGAGCCAAGAAGCAGTAGCTGTGCGTTCCCAGCTGAGACTCACCTCCAAACCCATGGAGACCAAGTTAGGGCCGAAGTCCCTGGTCTGCCTGTGATGGAGCCTCAGTTTACCCCAATTTCTCTGACCTAGTGGCTACAATATAAACCTATGCGCTGCTCTCGCTGACACCACTAGTCCAATCCACTTCAAGAAGCTACCGCTTTTAAACCCAGTCCCACTGCAAAATACTTCCGATTGTTGTAAAATCTTAGCTACTTGTTGTGAACTTTCTGATCTTTGCTGCCCAGTGCTACTTTGCAAGCATGAAAGGACCTTGATTTTCACCTTAGGGTCTCCCTGCAGGACATGGCGTCAGCTAGGATAAGAAAGTACACGATATATGGATGCCACTGAGTACATTTCATGATCATATACATAAACCATGTGAAATTGTCCAATTTTGGGAATCTAGAAATGTAAAATGCTCACATTTTAGAAAGAAAAACAAAACAGCCCTTCCTGCATACTCCATCTTACCCCTTTGTAACTAAGTGCAGAGAGCAGACCAAAAGAAAGCCTCCATGTCTAAATATCGTAGAGATTTGACCACCTTAGAACTCATGTGTAATCCCAGGACTTTGAAGCCAAGCAGGCACATTCCAAATCCAAGACCATCCTGCAAAATGTAGTGACTTAACAAGAATCCATTGAAATAAATACTAATTCAGAAAAAATAAATACATACATACTAATTAAGTAAAAAATAGGTCTAGGGATATAGTTTAGACAAGGAATTAGGGCAGTTGGTTTGATAATCCCAGTGTATACTGAAGAATCAAGACTATTCAAAAGTTCCAGGCTTATATGGATTTACATTTCAGAGTTAGCCTAAAGTCCTTACATAACTTTGCCTTAAAAAATTAACTGGGCTGGGGAGATAACTCAGTCATATAAGAACCTGCCTGGGAACTCAAGGACCTAGATTCAATCCTTGATACCACACACATGCGGTGATGTCCCTAAACCAGACTGGCCACCTATCCTGGGTGTGGTAGAGCACACTGGTACTCCCAGTGCTGGAAAAGTTAAGATAGAAGGATCACTATGTGCTCAGGGTGCTACCTAGTATGCCACTGTACCAGGTACATAAATAATTTTCAAAAATAAAATAAAAACAAGAAACCATGAACTATAAAAAAAAAAAAAAAGAAAAAGAAAAATCTGCATACAAGAAATAGAGCAAGGGGCTGGGAGACAGTTCCATTGCACAAGTGTGTGCTTGGCAAGTACAAGGTCATGAGACTGATCTCTGGTCCCAGGGAGGGGGGCGGTGGGGAAAGAAAAAGAACAGAAAGCATTCTTTCTGGTATAAAATATTAAACATGAGCCTTATATTAATTGTTATCCAGTACTATGTAGTGATGGCTTTCATTCCGAGTCACAGAGTCAGTGTTCTAAGACCACTGTGTTCTTCTGTTGTATGTTTGAGTTTCAGATAGGATCTCAGTAGACTGTCCTACCTGGTACAGATGCTGTGATCCTCATACGTGAGCCATACTAACATTTCAGATTTCAGCAGGAGTTAACGTACTAGGTTTTGCTGAGGTTTTTCTTTCAATTCTGATTTAAATTCTTTTCATTTTAAATTCATTTTACAATTTTTTTTAATATAAGGTTTTGATGTATAGTACAGGCTGGCCTTGAATTCACTATGTACCCTGACAATGAAGCAGAATTCGTATCATATGCCTCGGCTTCTCCAGTATCAGGATTCTCAGTGTGGACTAATTGACTGACTTGATTCTTGTCCTGATGACATTTCTAAGCAATGTCAAGCCCATGAGATGCAAAGACCCTTGTTCAATCCACAAATTACCAACCCTGAGAAAACACAAGCTCAGAATTAAAGTTGTGACAAAATGAACTTCCATACAAGACCTTTAATCCTAGTCATCTGGGTGGCCGTGTCAGGAGAATGCCACAATGGAAATTCGAATCCAAGCAGAGATGGAACATGCCTATAATCCCGGCACTGAGGAGGCTGAGACAGAAGGAACATAGCAAGCTCCAGGCCACCCTGAACAGCAAAGCAAGGTTGTCTCAAAACACACAAGCAAAAATGGAAGCTGCAGCCCCTGGTAACTTAGTGACTCAGAAAGATCACATCTTAAAGGGCTAGTGCTGGGATTCAGTGCTGTAGAGAGAAAAATGGAGGAAAGAAGGCGGGAGGAAAGGGCAGGAAAACAGCAATGGGAAAGAGCAATGGGAAGGCTCTCCAGGCTGGATGAGGCGGTACAGGCCTCCAGGGCCTGCCCTTGGTGCCTGGTAAAGAAGCTTGGAGAGTTCCAAGTCAGGCCGGCGGTTAGGGGGATCTGCCTCAAAACAAAGCATCAGAGGCCAGCGAGAGAGCTCAGCAGATTAAAATGCCTGCTTAGGCAGATGCGGGGCGATGGGTTTCACCCCTGGGTTGTTGCTCTCCCACCCCCAGCACTGAGGCACGCTACGGTGGCACACAGCACTGGACATGATGATGCGCAATCGGAATCCCAGGGCTTGCAAGGCTGACAAACAGGAAGCATCACTCTAAATCAGATCTGTGCAGTGAGATCGTGGAATCATTGTACAAAATACACCTGTATCTCTATTTCTATCTCTATCTCTATCTCTATCTATCTCTATCTATCTCTCTATCTATCTACCTGCAAACACAGTCCTGTCAAGGGTGTTAGCTTCCATACAACAGTTCTCCACAGTGAACATGAATACTAATTTGTGTGTATTTGTGTGTGTGTGTGTGTGTGTGTGTGTGTGTGTGTGTGTGATAAGGTCAAATGTAGGGCCCCTTGCATTATTGTCAAGAGCTCTACGCAAGCTTCCCAGGGGGCATATTAAAATATTATTAGAAGGATCTGTAGTCCCAGCACTGAGGGAGCTGAGATAGGAGTTCTTGGACAGCCAGGACGACATAGTGAATTCGTGGCCAGGCTGAGTTCCCAGGGAGCTCCAGGCTAGCCTCAACTCAATAGTGAGACCCAGCCCTCAAGCAATAAATTAAACAAGGTGAACTTCTCCAGTTCAGTTTTGTTTAATCCAAGGTGGTCTTGATAATTCTATTTAGCTGTTTCATCATCAAACGTCATTCAGATGACTGACAGAGGAGAACATACTAAACTTTAAAGAGATGATTTCATTTAAAAGAGTAATACAAGATTTTACTTAGGCATGAAGTCATAATTCCAGGTAGAGCGATCCATGCCTGAGTTCCCAAAATTAACCTGAGAGGCAGAAACAACAATAAAAAACCAGTGAGTTCAAGCCCAGCCTCTTCTAGAGTATAAAACAGTCTCAGAAAAAAAAAGAAACAAGTTATATGGTTGTGGAGATACTTAGCAGTCTAAGCATCTGCCTACCAAGTGCAAGGGTTTGGATCCCTCCCCAGTACCACATGCAGTGCCAGAGCTGGACACCTGGGTGTGCCATGAGGACCACCTAAACTAGGTGTAGTGGAGCAGGCCTGTAATCCCAGATCCGTGAAGGCTGAGACATCAGGATTGCTACTAGTTGAAGCTGAATAGTGAGACCCAAATAAAAAAAAATCTTAAAAAATTATGAAATGACATGGAGTAACCCATAAAAATATGACAACAAATTTGTGTATTTACTCATTTATCTTTCTCTCTTTCTACTACTTTAGGGCACAATCTACAGGGTCTCACTATGGAGATCAGAATAATGGCATTGATCCACGTGTGTTCTGCCTCTCAATCACTTGGGATTACAGGAGAGCGCCACTATGTCCATTCTCAATGGCCATCT
>PVJA010052225.1:0-12513 GCA_004027025.1 Myocastor coypus
GAAAGAAATAGGAAAAAAAAATGGTTTAAATGGGTATGGGGTCATTGTGCAAAAATAGTGATCAGAGGTAGAATTTACTGTTAGCCAGGTAGTAAGAGATAAAGGCAAAGTGCTTGTAAGTTCCATGGAGGAGGAAGAAAGCCCAGGTTTGGAAGTCAGCTGTTTTTAGAACAAATAATGAGAGAGATTAATGGGGCAGAGCTCATCAGCTTCTCTTATATCAGGAAGACTTGCTTATAAGTGATAACTTGGAAAGTGACCCTAAAAGTCTACACTTTCTTTGTTCCTAGAATTTATTTCTGTATACTTCTACAGTCCAGAAGCTAGCTTTTAGGGACTTGCATGAAATACTTTTGGGAACAGAAGTGAGAAGAAACATAGCCAGTAGAGAAACAGCAGACGTTTGAAAGATTCTTGTGAGACAAACAGGAAAAGTTAACTCTGTGCTTGGCATTATCAGTTGTCTACTGAAAGGTGAAAAGAAGATGTCATGTCTTTGGTACGAAGTTAAAATATAGAAATAGCTAGTATTATGTAACCCTTGGTGTTAAAGATGTGTTGGGTACAAAATGGGCTTACCTCATAGGCATGCTTGATAGCTGTGTTTAGTGAACAAAAAAGGGGAAAAGCCAGAATTACTCCCATTAGTGTTTTGACTGTAAACATTAATAGTCAATTTTAATTTATGCAAAGAAAAATATTAGGCTTTCTGGAGTGCCATGCTTGGAAAATGGATAGGACTTGAGGGTAACCAGCCGTGAGGGCTCCAGCCAGGGTGCAGGCTGAGCAGTGGCTTCAGCAGGAATTCACTTTTGGCAAATGCCAACAGTGTCTCAGTGGTTGCTACACAGTCCTTCAGTTATTCCTTTTCTTCTGTCATTTGCTTAATGATCTTAGAAAAGGAAATCCTGAGCCTATTTACACCCCATTAGAGATGGAGAGAGAAGACGTAGGCTTTTGGTGTCTGTTGTAAAAAACTGAACACGTAGTATCATTTTTTTTTCCTACAAAAAATAGAACAGTTTTTCTTTCTTCTTTAAATGTCCTATGTGTTAGTAATGAATGTTCTCAGTTTCTTAAGCTAGAACTTAGGAGTCACCCTTGACATCTGTTATTCTCTTGGCCCTATATCTAGCAAAAAATCCTGTCCTGCAGTTTGTCCTCAAATATGTTTAGTTTATGCACTTATCTGTAGCATGTCATTATTGATAGATCAGGACTCCCAAGTTTCCCAGACACCCTGCCCCCAAATTCTTTCTCCCTTGGCCCCGTGCAGAGCCAAGCCCAAAACCGCAGAACAAGTCCGCCTGACTCTGACCTGGGCAAGCAACCCCAGAAACTCTTCTTTGTTAACATCTGAAATTCCCTACAGACCAGTCAAGATTAGCTCTTCTTCAGCTGTTCCAGCCCACAAGTGCCACTCCCCCATGCCCTGCCTCCAACCTCTTAAAGCCCTGTGTTTTGTCTTGTTGGCTGCTGTCCTTGGCCCACTACACAGCCAGCCCACTTGCTGCCCCCAGTAAATCTGTTGTGCCAGAATGCTTGGCCTGGTTGATTGCATGGGTTCATACTTAACATGTATGGCTCTGCCTGGGCCAATAGGGAGAGAGTTTGGGGGCAGGGTGCCTGGGAAACTTTGAGTCCTGACCTATCAATTATCATTGTAGTTTTGTGTGTGTGTGTGTGTGTGTGTGTGTGTGTGTGTGTGTGTGTGTTTTGCAGGAACAGGGATTAAACTCACATCCTTGCGCTTGCCCCAAGTGCTTATTCTCCTGAGCTATCTCCCTAGCTCCTTCTTTTTGTCTTGTCTTTTCTTTTAGAGCAGAATGTGTTTATTGGGGGAAAGAAAGCTCCCGTCCTAGGGAAGGACAGAAGGGGGCCTGAGTGGGTTGTCCCCAGGGTCACTATGATCTTATCCAATGTGATTACTCATGTTCTGGCCCAGAGGCCTTGCAAGTTTCTTCTGCCTTCAGGTGGACCAGATCCTACTGGGGTGTACATCATGGGTTCGGCAAACTGGTGGTCTGCATTTACTGACCTACTACTTTCCAGTACCAGACCATTCTTTTATATACAAGGATGAGTGGAGCCCATGAACTATAGTTCCCTGTTCTCCTGGCCCTGTCCTTCCTGTTGGCTTTCGTCCTTTGGAGTCATTAGAGGGAAGGTGGGAAAAAGAGAATTCCTATTGCCGCTTTCTGAAGGATGCACTTTTTTTTTTTTTTTTTTTTTTTTTTTTTTTTTTTTTTTTTTTTGTCTTTTTGAGACAGGGTCTCGCTATGCAGTTGAGGCTGGTCCTGAGCTCACTTTTGTAGCCCAGGCTGGTCTCGAACTCGCACCGATCCTCCTGCCTCAGCCTCCCGAGTGCTGGGATTACAGGCGTGAGCCACCACGCCCAGCCAGGATGCACTTTTTTCACTGTCATGAAATGTTGTGATAAACTTCCTCCTACATACAGATTATTTAGCAAGTATTGATTATCTTCTGTGTATTCCCATAGTCTGTAGCAAAGAAAAAAAATAGATATGGTCTCTGCTTTCAGGTGTGATTGATCAGAGTTGGGTCTGAATTAGTGATGAGATTAACTCATAATATGAGAAATTGCTCAAAAGTAAAGGACAACTGGCATGAGGAAAGGAGAATTAAAGGAAGGAGAAAAAATATGCACATGCACGCACACACACACACACACACACACACACACACACACACACACAAAGATAGCTAAGATAATTGCACTAATTTCTATTAGCTCATTGAAAGGAACAGATAGTATTTAGTCTGTTTGATCGATTTTTCATGCCTGTATCTCCTAATCTGAGCAACTATTTTTTTTTAAGAATTTTTAAATTTTATTTATTTTTTTCTTGTTTCAGAACCTTTGTTTGTTTATTCACTCATTTTTATGGCCGGCTCAGCCCACCCCAACGGCAGGGCTGGCACAGCATGTGGTGCCGGGGATCGAACCGTGGTCCCTGAAGCTGCCCAAGCTTTCCCAAGCAGGCGCTTTAGACCACTGAGCCATCCCGCTGGGCCCTGAGCAACTATTTTGATAGTAGCAATATGTTATGTAATAATGATTGTTAATTTCCTATCATTTTGTTTTGAAATTCTGTATCATTTTTATTTATTTTTTTCTTTAAAAAGGGAGCCGGGCGTGGTGGCTCACGCCTGTAATCCCAGCACTTGGGAGGCTGAGGCAGAAGGATCGGTGCGAGTTCGAGACCAGCTTGGGCTACAAAAGTGAGCTCAAGGCTAGCCTGAACTGCATAGCGAGACCCTGTCTCAAAAAGAAAAAAACAAAAAACAAACAAACAAACAAAAAAACCAAAAAAACCACCGGATCTTATTAAAAAAAATAATAATAATAAAAAGGAATAGCCGGGCGTGGTGGCACACGCCTGTAATCCCAGCACTGGGGAGGCTGAGGCAGGGGGATCAGTGAGAGTTCAAGACCAGCCTGGGCTACAGAAGTGAGCTCAAGGCCAGCCTGAACTGCATAGTGAGACCCTGTCTCAAAAAGACAAAACAAAACAAAAGAAAACAAAAACCATTTTACTTTGAAGTTACTAGTAGGAATGTGAACTAGATTTTATGGTGTTACTAGTTATCAGTCTTTTATTTTGAAGCGGGTATCAGGGTGCACTTTTATTTAGTTACTTTTTCTCAATGCTGAAGATTCTAAACTCAGGTTCTTATGAATGCTAGGGCCAGACTCCTATCCCTTTTAAAAATTTTATAGTGAAGCCTGATCTTACTAAGTAATCTAGGCTGACTCAACCTGACTACAAGTATATTCTATGAATTTTCCTCTTTAGAGCTAGGGAGATAGCTTGGTGGCATAAGCAAAAAATAAAATAAAAATAAAAAAATTCTTAAAAATATTAAAAAAATTTTTTTTCTTGTTTCAGAACTTTTGTTTGTTTATTTATTTATTTTTATGGCCGGCTCAGCCTGCCCTGAAGGTAGGGCTGGTGCAGCATGTGGGGCCGGGGATCGAACTGCGGTCCCTGAAGCTGCCTAAGCTTTCCTAAGCAGGCCCTTTAGACCACTGAGCCATCCTGCCAGGCCCCTAAATTTTATCTTTTAATGAGAATACTTATAAAATAAATATCTATAAATTTGAACATTAAACTTGTAATTGAGATAATTTTCTAATTAATAAAAAATTATACTGCACTAGTGATTTGCATTCAGTGAAAGTATGAACACAGTTGTATATCTGGCAGTATATGAGATAGTTGCTTTTTTTAGAAAATTTTTTAAAAATTTTATTTATTTATTTTTTTCTTTTTGGGGGACCAGGGTTTGAACTCACGACCTTGCACTTGCCCAGCAGGCTCTTGTGCCTCGGAGCTATCTCCCCAGCCCCTTTTTTATTTTTAATTTTTATTTTTTTTATTTTTTATTTTTTCTTATTTCAGAACCTTTGTTTATTCACTCATTTTTTTATGGCTGGCTCAGCCCGCCCTGAGGGCAGGGCTGGCACAGCATGTGGTGCCGGGGATTGAACCACGGTCCCTGAAGCCGCCCAAGGTTTCCCAAGCAGGTGCTTTAGACTACTGAGCCATCCTACCAGGCCCGATAGTTGCTTTTTAAAAAAATAATCTGGGCTACTTTTGGAGACTTTGGAGTTATTACTTTTTTCTCTAACATGAAATAGCTCATTATATTTTGTAAGTATCACAAAAGAAAATTTGGAATTACAATTCAAGCCAAAAAAATGATAGCCTAGCAACTTGTTCTAAAGCCTGAAAATTTATATGTGCACGAGAATCTCTAAATACCAACTGCTCAATAATTTCTGTGCTATTTTGCAGATGTAAGCTGTGTTTTCCAAAAGCAATCTTTTATAAAAAATTCTATTCTGTAAAGCCTCTCCATCCTTAGTCTTTAAAATCTGTTGCTATATATCTGTACACAGAGAGTATTTCTTTTTAACTGATGAGTCTACTTGAAGTAAAAAGGAAGGCCTGTTAGGGTGTCTCAGGTACTCTTCTCTCGTTGCTGGGGGACAAATGCCAGATACTCAGAATGAAGGAAGGAAAGGTTTATTTAGCTCACAGATACTGGAGGTTTCAGTAACACAGCTGGCTCCAAGGCAGAGTGGCACGTGACAGAGGGAAGCAGGTCAAGGTGGTGGAAGGCAGCAAAACAGCAGGAGTGAAAGGGAGGAGTACGAGCAACAAGGCTGCTGAGAGGAGGTGTGTCTCCCTCCAGTTGCATTCAGGCTCTCAGTCCCAGGCTGGGTGTAGTATTCACACCATAATCTCAGCTTTTTTTTTTTTTTTTTTTTGTCTTTTTGAGACAGGGTCTCGCTATGCAGTTGAGGCTGGCCTGGAGCTCACTTTTGTAGCCCAGGCTGGTCTTGAACTTGCACCAATCCTCCTGCCTCAGCCTCCCGAGTGCTGGGATTACAGGCGTGAGCCACCACGCCCGGCGGATAATCTCAGCTTTGATTATGAATTAATTTCAAACTGGAGAAGTCTCCACCCCATGACTACATGAGGCTTTGCGGGGACAACTAGATGTAAGTCGTAACACAGGGTACCTGCACTTGCATCTCTATCTCAAGTAACAGTACCAGGCCTCCGAGATTGATTGATTGATTGATTGATTGATTTGTCTTTTTTGAGACAGGGTCTCATTATGCAGTTCAGGCTGACCTTGAGCTCACTTTTGTAGCCCAGGTTGGTGTCAAACTTGCACTGATCCACCTGCCTCAGCCTCCTGAGTGCTGGGATTACAGGTGTGCGCCACCACTCCCAGCTCGAGATTTAATACTTATTTTGTTTTAACATTAAATTTAATTCTGAGCCTCTGGGTTAAAGAAAAATAATTTTATTACACATTTTGAAGAGGCAAACTATTTTTCTTTTAAAAATTTTAAGATTGTATTAGCATTGTCATCTTTTACCAATGATACTTATTAGGTTAAATTATGTTAATTATATTAACCTAACAGATTAAGTTTAGAAGATAATGGATTTACTAATACAAGCAGACTTGTTAATATGTTTTATTGTGATTTTTCAGTAGTCTTATATCTTGACTTTCTAAGAGAAAGATACAGTGCTTCCCTAACTTGTTTTCTGTGAATACCTTTTTATTGACTATTGATCAAAATACTGATCTGCTTGTTTACAGTCTCCCAAGAGCTGGGATTACAGGTGCTCGCCACCACACCCAGTCTCAATTGCTGTCTTAGTGTGCCCCAGGGGTGGGGCCAGCATGTCAGGCCCAGGGATTGAACCCTGGCCCCTGTGCGTGCTGGCAGGTGCTTTAATCCTCTGAGCTATTTGGCTAGCCTGGAATTGGTACTTTAAAAAAGAATATAAACAAAGTCCTGAGAGCTGAGTATTCCTCCTGTTGGTATGGAGCCTGCTGCTGGCTTGGCATTTCTTGGATGCACATTAAATCTAAACCGGGACTGATTTTAGTGAAACCTGAGTCTTCACACTACCAGAGGTACTGCTATTTTAGTATATAGCAAGGGCCTAGGCAATCCATTCCCTGTCTGAGACCTCAAGAAGCTTGTGGGAGTTAATTATTTTAGGGACTGCAAATACTGGCTTGGTAACCCCCAGATATCAGCTCTTTGGGCTTCTTCTTTGTTGCTGTTCCCCTTTTGTTTGCACATTTCTTTTACCTTAGTCATTTGTCCTCACCTATACCAATCATGTACACCTTGCTCTTTAGAGAACTCATGACAGATTGTCTTCTGAAATTTCTGTTAGTTTTCATCTTGTCACTTAATGTTTCTTGTGCCACCTTATCTTCATTTGCTTCAGCTTCATTTTCTAGTTATTGTTGCTTTTTTTCTGACATATCTTTTATACCTCATGTGTAGTGGGTATCTGGTCAGTGTTCTCCATTTTCAGGAGTACATCTAGGTTATCCTTTTATTTTTACTCATTAGACACCAAATGTTTTTCTTGACTTTACCCTTATTCTTGCCATCCATTTTCTTCAGTGTTCTCTGAAGACTTTAGTACCTGAGTAGGGTCTTTATTTCAGTCTGAGATCTTGGCTGATATTTATTTGGTAATCTAGACTCTCAGTAACTTCCTGAACTTCAGCCCATGTAGACTTTACTTTTTATACAGTGTAAAGTGTAACTCCACACTTGATGTGATTGATGAAAATCCGAGATGGTAACTTGACTATTTGAAGAATGATAGGTTGTTAAGTGTCTAAATTGCTACCCATATTGTTGTCTGGGTTGGATGCTATAATACTGGTTGGAATATAAAGACTAATAAAAGTTCTTCTGGCTATGAATCTTTTAATTTTACAATCATGAATGAGAAGAAAGTGGTTGGTGAATTTATATGTTGCTATATCATAATAATTCAGAGTGAATTAGTTGAGCTAACTGGTATGATAGAACGAGCATTATTGGATGTCTGGCTGTTTGCAAATCCCTGCTTTTTAAATTTTGTAGTAGAGAAAGTAAAATATATATATATAGTTTATATAGCTGTTGAACCCTAAAATGCAATTACAAGTGTATATGAGTGTTTTATTAATCAATAAATAAATTATTTTATTTATTTTTGATGAACTGGGAATCGAACTCAGGACCTTGCACTTGCCAGGCAGGTACTTGTGCCCCTGAGCTATCTGCCTGGCTGCATTATGAATGTTTTATAAACTTTGTAAACTTCTGATGTTTAAGGTCTAATAAAAATTAGAAAAACAGTACCTTTAATGAGAGGCTTAGATTAACAACCTGCAACATTGCCAGTTTCACCGGTAACCCACTGCAGTTATGAAACATTGGACTGTGTATACAGCTACTTCCTCCTAGTTCAAAGAAAAGAAAACTTTTTCTTCTTCTCTTTTTTTTTCTTCCTTTTTTTTTTGTTTGTTTTTTGGAACCAATATTGGTTAGAAAATTTGTCATATCTGCACCCTGTGCTCTGTATAACATTTGTGAGGACAACAATATGCAGTGTCTCAACTATTGCAAATGTGCTACTAACATGTTTTGAAACTCTCATATTGTTCTCTTATTAAAAGTAAAAAAATTAAAATTTATAAAAACAAGCAAAAAACCAAATCTTTCTTCTCATTGAACTGGGAGAAAGTAGCTGTATGTATGGTCCAATAGTCCATGATAGTAGTGGGTTATCAGCAGAACTGGCAAAGTTGGCAGCTGTTGACTTGAGCCTTTTAAAGCTCAGTATATTTATATGGCTTCACTTTTTATATCTCATGGTTAGATTTTTGTGCTGGATGGTTAAGATGAAGATGGAGCAAGACCTATATAACAAAACATATAACTTTTGTATTTGATAAGGTCAGTCAGATCCCCTGAGGATTTGCTTTGAAACCATGTACAGTGTTTTGTGGGACTGTTGGCATTGTCAGTTGTCTATATGAGTCACAGCCATTGCTTGACCAATTCGCTCTCTGTGAAAGCCTGAGATAATGGTTTTTCTCTAGGTGACTTTCCTTAAGCACACTACATTGCTGATATTTTGAGTTAATATTTTGGTCAAAATTTCCATAGTATCAGCCTCAGTAGCATCATTATGAAAAACTCAGAATTAGGAAAAAGCCTTGCAAGTGTTGACAATTTTATAGACATTAGGTCTGGCATGCCTTGCTTGGCATGATAATTATTCTTTAAATTTAACAAATCAGGCGCCAGGGAGATAGCTCAGTAGAATAAGTGCTTGGTTGGTAAGTGCAAGGTCTTGAGTTCAATTCCCGGTACCAAAACAAACAAACAAATAAATTTAACAAACCACCGCCCCCCCAAAAAACAAACAAACAAAAATTACCTTTAATGATACTCCAGAATCACATGTGTAGTATCATACTGTTTCCCAGTTGTGAGCAGCTGAAAGAGTAAATAAAATCCAAAATGTACAATAGATATCGTGAAATGGCAGGAAATTGTTCAGAAGGAAGAGAAACTGGGATGGGGAAAGGAGAAGAGAAGAAAGGGAGAAGCAAAAAACAGAAAATCAAAAAACAAAAAAATTCCATCCATCCATCTATCCATCCATCCATCCATCCATCCATCCATCCATCCATCCATCCATCCATCCACAGGTAGTTAAGATAGTTATAGTAAGCTCTCCCTGGTCTTGTTGCAGTCCAGGAAGTTCATATATGTAATCCCATGGAAAAGTTATGGATTTCTAGTGAGTTAATTCCAATCTGCCATTTCCAGTGCAACCCTCAATGAGAATAAAGGCACTAAGGCGTATTGGTAGCTATGGGGAGCCAAGGGGTCCCCAGTCCAGTTTATGATAATGGGTAACTGGAACAAAGGCCTCTGCCATGGCCAAACTCAGGGTTTATTAATTTGTGAAGAAGGGAGTGGCTTGAGGATGAGTGACTGTGAGAATGGCAGGAGGTATATGAGTGCTGTGAGCTGGGTTAGGTAGGAGCCTGAATCACCTCTGCAACAGGCAGACAGAAGGCTATTTAGAAAGAATGATCTGCATAACACAGTTGAGGTAGTATGTGGTGTTGTGGGGTCTGTGCTTCATGTCTGATGGTAATCCTTTATGGTCTGGGGAGTCAGCCTCAGCACATTCTCCATCCCATCGGGCTGACATGCTTTTTGGGAGCTAAGTGTGGTGGGGTAACACTGCTCTGTCACTTTGCTTCAAAGACCATATCACCACCTGGGCTGGGCCGATTTGTGTTACTCAAAGCCCTTTGAGGGGATAAGGAAAAGTCCTGGTCAGTTCTGTATGTAGCAATATGTGTGCATATAGGGCCAGGTTAGCCATAATGGAGATAATTATTCTTTCAAGGACAGCCTTCCATATGGTCCTTCACAGGTGGTTATACTATTCATTTCTCTTAATTCATGAAAACAAAGATTTGTGCTAATATTGTTCAGACAGTTAAATGCCTATATCTTGTACTCTGAGCCACTGATTGAAAGATGATAATACCCAGCCGGGCGTGGTGACTCACGCCTGTAATCCCAGCACTCTGGGAGGCTGAGGCAGGAGGATTGGTGTGAGTTCGAGACCAGCCTGGGCTACAAAAGTGAGCTCAAGGCCAGCCTCAACTGCATAGCGAGACCCTGTCTCAAAAAGACAAAAAAAAAAAAGATAATACCCAATGTCTTAATGACTATTACTCTCTTACCTTGTTTTGAAATTTTTTTGTTCTCTTTAAAACAACCAAAAAACCATGGCTCACGAGGTTGCTTTTGGATATCACATTGTGTCCGTAGAACACATTTCTTCACACTTTTTTAAAAACTGTATGGATATGTATGTATGTATGTATGCATGCATGTATGTATGTATGTATGTATATTATGGCCAGGTTAGCCTGCCCTGGGGTTGGGGCTGGTGTAGCATGTGGTGCTAGGGATCTAACCGTGGATCCTGTGGTTGCCTAAGTTTGCCTAAGCAGGCTCTTTCCCTGACCTCTCTTCAGACTGTTTTAGTTAAAGTGTTATTTGTGATATTTAATATGTATGATAGATTCTGGTGTACCTTCCTACAGGGAGAATCTAGTAAATTGAAGGACAGCAAGCTCCTGTGTTATATCAACCCTGTTGATTCTCTGTCATTAATAGTACCTTTTTAATGTTTCATTTATAGATATATGATGTTAATTGATGGCACAAATGAAGTTTTTATGATTGATAGAGACAATTCAGTGTTTCATGTTTCAAATCTGGAATTTCCATTTCGTAAAGATCTCCGTATGCATTTATCAAATACTCTCTTGGATGGGGTGAGTATTTTTTCATATATATGTTAATTATATAATATATATTATATATTTATATATAAATTAAATGTTGCTATTTTTCTTTCCCTTATAAGTATTTTCCACTTAGAAATTTCGAATTAAATCTAATTTTCATTTGGATATTATCTTCTGCTTCTTAACTACACTTATTTGGAATTAATGTCCCTTTAGGGATCTGCCAGTTTAATCCTGAACAGGATTTTGACATTATTTTTTAATAGGGAAATTATTATTTTTTTTTTTTTTTTGTCTTTTTGAGACAGGGTCTCACTATGCAGTTGAGGCTGGCCTTGAGCTCACTTTTGTAGCCCAGGCTGGTCTCGAACTCACACCAATCCTCCTGCCTCAGCCTCCCGAGTGCTGGGATTACAGGCGTGCGCCACCACGCCCGGCTCTAATAGGGAAATTATTAAATATGAAAGTTTAATTAAATGGGTATGTATTAATGATAGTTACCAGAATAAGTCAACAAAATTAGATCTTTTTTTTTTTTTTGCTTTTTGAGACAGGGTCTTGCTATGCAGTTGAGGCTGGCCTTGAGCTCACTTTTGTAGCCCAGGCTAGTCTCAAACTCACAGCAATCCTCCTGCCTCAGCCTCCCAAGTGCTGGGATTACAGGCGTTTGCCACCACACCTGGCTTAGATCTTTTTTCTTTGTTATGGAGAAAATAGTATTCTTTGAAAAAGTCTAATTTTATATTATGTTATTTTACTTGTCAGTTGAATTTTAATTATGTAATACTGCATACTACCTTTTCCTTTAGCTCTTTAGCTGTAAACCTTTTTTAAAGAGAATTGTGCTGGGTACAGCTCTAAGCCTGAGGTCCTGAGTTTGATTTCCAGTAACCCTCTCAAACAAAGCAAAACTGAATAAACAAACAAAGGTTCTCAAACAAAGCAAAACAAAACAAAGAACAAAAAATAAAAACAAAAACAAAACAACAAAAAACCCCCAGCCAACCAACCAACCAGCCAACCAACCAAACCAAAAGGCCCAGAGAGTTACACTTTCAAAACCAGCTACAGTTAATTTCATAGTTGAACAGGCATAGTGGCAAATACCTATGATCTTAGCACTCTGGGTGATGGAGAGAGGAGAATCAGAATTTTGAGTCCAGCATAGGCAACTCAGTAATTTAGTGAGACCTTGTGTCAAAATAAAAAAATGAGTTGAGGTTATACTCAATCCCAGTACTGCCAATAGAAAAAAATGTTTTTTTTCACTCTTCAACATGACAAATACTCACTTTAATAACTTAAAACTACTGCATAAAGTCACAGAACTGCTGAAACTCTGCCTGTCCAGGTATCTTCTGACACCTTTTGATGGTCATTGTTTCTTTGATGACCATCATGACTTGGTACAGGTCTGCTTCAGAGATACATGACACATTAATAGGAGTCAGCAATTTAGAGCATACGGTTTTTTTTTTTTTTTTTGGTCTTTTTGAGACAGGGTCTCACTATGCAGTTGAGGCTGATCTTGAGCTCAGTTTTGTAGCCCAGGCTGTTCTCGAACTTGCACTGATCCTCCTGCCTCAGCCTCCCGAGTGCTGGGATTACAGGCGTGCGCTGCCACACCCGGCTAGAGCATAAGGTTCTTTTTTTTTCTTTTTTTTTCATTGTTTAAATTTAACAATGGTTATATTACATATTTTCATCATCAGATCAGTTTGGATTAATACATATAGGTATATAAGATTGATCAAACAATTAAATATTAACCTTTCTAAATCCACATTACTTTTTTTTTTTCTTTTCCCCTTTCTTTTCTTT
>PVJA010052226.1:0-12493 GCA_004027025.1 Myocastor coypus
CACACATGCTGAAAACAGTTCTTCAATTCTATCCCCCATTTTGTTTCATTTTGTCAGAGAGGGGCGTTCCACTGCAGTTAGAGACGCTGTATTTGCAGAAGTCTTTAAAGGACCTTTTCATACATGATGCCAAAGACTGTATGTACTTGAACTCACCAAAATAACCCAATATAGTCCAATAGTCCATAGTGCTCGTGGACTATCAGCAGAACTGGCAATTGTCACAAGTTGCTGCCTTGCACCTTTTGCGGCTCAGCATATTAATATAGCTGCACTCTTATACCAGGCCTTTGTTTTTTTCTGACAAGTTTCCAGCTCTGAATACTGCTTCTTAACGGTAGATGACAATATTTTGCCTAAAGGATGCCCCTATCTTTAGAGCATGGCATATGGCAGGAGTTCTCCTGGTGGCCCTGCTCTTCTGCGTCCCCAGGCTTGGAAAACTGTCTCAATTGCAGGGGTCACATAGTTTTTGCTCATTCATTTGAAATGGACAAATCCAATGCAGATCCTTTGTGTAGTAATTAGGAGGAAACCAAACAATAGGAAACTACTGTACAAACAGTGCCATAGAAATAACACCTAATTACTGTCAAAAGTGCTTGAAGTACCATAGCAAAACTTCTGTGGTGTTAATCCTACATTGCTTTGATATTTAACACAATTTGCAAGTGTACTAGAACACACAAAAGGCAAAATATTTTCTCACCACCATATGCTGTCCCTGTTTCACGTTTTAAAAAGCTGGAGGTTCCATTTTTAAGGTATCAATGTCACATAAAAGTGTAACTGCTTGATGAGCTATCAGTTCTTGCTGTACGTCTGACACACAGCACATTTTCTTCTACAATGAGCTGTAACATGTTGGCTATCAAGACAGTTATACTTCACTAACGGCCCAGCACAGATGTGCCTGATGCGTATTTCACCAGCAGACCAGCTCGGCTTTGTAGTACAACACTGGTTGGAATGGATAAAGGATGTAAATATAATCGCCTGCTCTCTATATATCCATATCTGCACGCATCACAGAAAGCGTAAGCCCAATTCACCTCTAAGAAAACTGCTGCCTAGAAACCACGTCTCAGGCCCACCAACACCAAAGGCTGCAGCTTTTGCAACAGAAGTGCATTCATCTGATTTGTATTATTTGTATGCTCATTGTTAATACGACTCTACTTATAATTAAGTTGAGACACAACAAAAGGAATAGAAATCTAAGAAAATTATCAAAGAGGAATGCAAACATGTCAAACTGAAGAAAGAGAGGCATCTAAAGCCATTTCATCTTTAATATTCACAATAAATCTGCCTGTCAAAAACAACAAAAAAGAAAAATTCATAACAGGCCAGATTCTCATGCATGTTCCCGGACACCCAGAGCTCCCTCCCTGCCACAAAATGGCATCTAAAGAAAGGCAGTGGCGATGCGGACTGCGACATCTTAACCTAAGGAAAGGTTCTGCCTGTTTACCAAAGTTATGGATCCCACACTTGCTCTCAGAGCCCCTTGCCACATAGAATGTCCCTGGACATACAAAGACGCTTGTAAACAAGCCCATAGTACACAGAAAAGTAGGACTAGCACGAACATTCTTCATGAACGTACTGCAAGATGAACTCAGTGTCTGAAACAGAATACATTTGAAATCTGAGAACTCTAAGTAACATTTAATACGCATTTATCCTGTAATCTCTTTTCTTATGAGTAAACGCAGATACACCTCAAGTTTTCCAGTATGAATTAAGACGTACAGTAATAGTCTATAGAGGGTTTTGCCTTTCTTGTACTCATCTCTTGGGAAGGGATTGACAGGAGTGGGGTAATGCGAAAAAGAAATATATACAGTCTTATCATCCCAGGCCTGAAAGATGTCTGCTGGCCTCCCACTGTGATAACTGCAGGTAGCATCAATTTACACAAGAGAGTTTTAGACTAATAGATCTTTCTCAGCTCAGTCACCAACCAACCAAAAATGTGATTAGAATAAAAAGACAAAACTGTCCACCTTGAAAGACTTGGCCTATCCATTAATTTTGACAAATCGGGCCACAATTTCCATTGAAGTTGCTTTGCATCCCAGAGAACCACTTAGGACCTCATTAGGAAAACCTCTTTGCTCTTCCGTTGAGCGTTTCAGGGATGGCCCCCTTAGCGCAAACCCAGGCAATCGGCTCCATGCCTGTGCACCCTTGCCTTCAGACTGTCGTTCCAGGAAGCTGCCCTGCAAGGAAACTGGAAAATTGCCTTCTTCATTCATATTACCTTCCAACTATCGGAGCCTCGTGATTAGATCTCCATCCCCACGGGATAAGCACAAAATGCTAGCAGTCTGATACAGGAAATTGAAATTTTGTCACCTGCAGAGGACTCAAAAAGTGTTTGATTTTCCCCCCTTCCTGTTAAGAAAGGATCGCTTGTGTATGAAAGAAAATTACCTTCGCTTTAGGAAGACACATCTGGAAATATTCTTAACTATAGAGTCTTGCAGAAGGACTGAGAAAGCTGATACCGGGGTTTTTGTGATTTATTACAAGAATGCAGTAGTTTTTAAGCGATGTTTTGTTTTACTCAGCTATTTGCTTGGGAATCCTGATGCAACTGATAGCCAGAAACAAAAATTTTCTTCACTGCAGGGCATTTGGCTCCGGATATCTATGCACTGCATCAAAATGCAATTGAAACCAAGTCACCCAGTGGACTCTGTGGAGCTCCAGAAAGGCCCTCTGGCTTGTTTTAAAACCCAATTCAACTACAAATTTTCTTCAAGTGGCCCACAATAGAACCCTTATCTTGTTATTCATCACATCCTCCACAGAAGATTTTTCTGCCATCTCCTCGGATCTCACACTGTGCAGGCAGAAAATGCAGCTACAGTAGAAGAACCCAATTTGCCTTAGATTTGAGACTCAGCAGCAGAACCTCACCGCCTATTCTTGTCTTAAAGCCTTGTTAGAGTCGCCATGGGGAGGAAGGGTTCCCTGCTGCTTCCGTTGTAGCATATCAAAGATGAATCATGACTACAAAGGAAGATTATTTTGTTCAATGGGACATTTCTTATTCTTGCTCAGGAGACAGCATTTCTGGCTAATTACCCAATTACCATTGATGTAAGGTATGTGGAGGGAACATACGGACATAAGGACTTGATCATTCTGTATTCCTATCGCAATAAGGTACCAAAGGTGGCCCAAATCACAGAAGGAAACCAGCGAGGTAAAAATCACAACATGTTCACTTTTACACTGTTATCAAGCCCCAGGGATGACGTGTGTGCAAATCTGAGAAACTTGAAGGACAAAAACAAAACCAAAACAGTTGCAGTTAGAAAAGGAAAAATAAAATCAAGCATACGCAGTTCTGATGGTGTTATCCAACGTATTATCTAAAGGGAAATAGAGGTGAATGTGGTATGTGACTTAAAATACATTTGCACTTTCTAAAAAAGAAAACTAGCAAATCTAGCATCATTTCTTAGATGTACATGACAATGACAACCTTCCTTAATGTAACATTCTAGCGTCTGAAATCTTACTATGTAATCCATAACTTAAGGTATATGTAAAAGTAACAACAAAATTATAGTACAGTTTGATTGTGAAAATGCACTGCATTTTTAGGAAGAAACAAACAGAAGAAAATTGAACCTTAGGTACCACTGAAGCAGGGAGGGAAACAGGCACTGAAGCCCAAGACGCAAAGGGGAAAAAAAACGTGCGCCCTATGGCACAGCTGTCTTCCATTACACGTAATTATCCATTCTCAGGCTGAGCTAGAAAACAAAAGCTTAGGAAGCACAATGGGTGTGCAGATGTCAAAAACCCAGGCTTGTTAGTTTTTGAAGAAAGATGCATAGGAACGAACAACTTGTTTTCTGTGTTTGAAAGCTTTGTTTACTTTGCAAGTTTGCATAAAACGACACTAAACCTATTAACCAAAAATGAATGTTGGCTGCTAAATAGTAAATTAGATATGAATGTTGTTCGACATGAAAAATAATAAGAGACTTAAATACTTTCTAAAGTTGAAAAATAACTAAAAGTGTGCATCATAGTTTTCATTGTAAACAGTAACCTTTCTATTAAAACAAATGATGCAATAAAATTAGTTTTGCCATATTCAAATGACAAAATCTTTTTAATCATTTGTAATCTCAGTGTTTTCACAAGTAGAAAATCTGAATTCATCTGACTCTAATTGCTCTATTCCCTAGTAATTACTTCCATAAATTATACTTAATGAGTAGAATCTCCATTTTAACAGTATTTTTTGTAATAAAGGTGTCAACAGTTTACATTTGCCTTCTCTCCATAATAAGAGGTTTTAAACAAGAAAACTCATGGATCATGTTTGGTACAGATAAAAATATAATGAGGAGTAATATCAACACATATTTCACCCCCTCTTAGTAATCTTTTTAAAGATTAAAATGTTGGTAATGAATTTAAAGAAAAGAACAGCACACATCTAAGGAGAGTCACCTAGAGAGAAAACATCCTCTTGGGCTCTCACAGAGAGCAAACTAGTCAAGCAGTAGCCATGACACATTCAGATAGCTGACACTGATGAAAGTTGTATACAACACTGTACATGGTTTCAACGTAAGTCCTGAGTGGATTTGACTGACCTTTTCAGATACAGAACTTACATGTTTTGTTATATAGGTCTTGCTTCAATTTGCCCTTAACTACCCAGTAGAAAGTCTAACCATGAAGCCCAAAAAGTGAAGGCAGATAAGTATGCTGAGCTGTAAAAGGCTCAGGTCAACAGCTTCCAACATTGCCAGTTATGCTGATAAGCCACTACTATCATGGACTACTGGACTATACATTACAACCACTTTCTCTTAGTTCAGTGAGAAGAAATACTTGTGCTAATAGTGTTTAGAAAAGTTATTCTGTCTGTACCTTGTATTCTCAACAACTACTATGTTGACAATATGCATTTGTTAATTATTGTGGCTGTCCTTACGTGCTCTGAAATTGTCTAGTTGTTTATTAAACATAATGAAATTATAAAAATTAAAGGAAAGAACGATTTCATTTTTAATAGATACGCATAGTTTTTGGTTTATGTTCACAGTTTAGCTTGTAGTTTTCCTTTGCCTTAACCTCCAGGAGCATGGTGGCCTCTGGTGTGTACAGATCTGGCCAGCCTCATCCTTTTCTTTGCTTACTGGTGACCGGAGAGTATAATGAAGAGCATCAGGGGCAGGGTCCCAAGCTGCAGCTGCCCGGGTTGATGCCGCTGCTCCGTGGTGTGTTCACAACTTCAGGCTCTTGTTTGTGACTCCCCCGCATGCAAGTGTCTTTGCCTTGTAATCAGAAGATGATTCCTGCACTCCAGGCCCACTTGTTGTGTCATCAGAACAGACACATTCAAGAGCAGAAAAGATTTCCTTACCCTGGGACAGAGAAGACGACAATGTTTCCCTGTAGTGTAAGAGCAAACTCGCCCCGGATGCCTTGGAAGGCCTGGCCAACCCCATGCTCCATGACAAGATGGCAAGAGGTTTCCAAATTGCAATCCATCAAGATTCACCATCTTGGGCTACCGGAAGGCATCTTGGGTAAGACACAGATATTATTAGCAGGAAAAGCCCTGGAGGGAGAAATCTAAGTGTCGCATGCAAGAACATCCACGGATTTGCGGCTTCGTGCTCTGCTTCACTTGCTATCTTACTCAAGGAAGTTTCCTTTGCTTGTTAGACCTGCTTCCACATCTGTAGATTAGGAAGAAAAATATGAGCATGCAGCTCATGCGATTACCTTTAAAATGACATCACATAGTATGTGTGAAACACTGAGCATATTCCTAAACAATAAATAGCATCCTGTAAGTGATACGTGACTGCAGCACAGTCAGAATTATGAGGCCCTGCATCCTGACAGGGGAACAAACCTTACTTTCTGCTTACAGTAACCTTTGGAAAGGAAGGAACAGCTCATGCGACCATACTGATGCCTACGAGACTGTGGACGTTTGAAAGAGTAGTGCAGGTTAATATATGACGAGCCACAAACATCGGTTTTCTTTTTTTCTGTTTAAGCTTTTATTTATTAGTGCATTTGGTACAGGGTCTTGCTATGCAGCTCAGGTCATAGTGATCCTTCTGTCTCAGCCTCCTCAATGCTGGGATTACAGGCATGCACCACCACACCTGGCCTCGGTGGCTGACACAGTGGTACGGCATGCTGTACTGGGGATTGAACTCTGGTCCCTGGCTTCTCAGGAAGGAACTTAGTCCACTAAGTTATCTCCTCAGCCCTGCCTTACTTTTATAACATTAGATATGAACCCAAGTCTCTAGAAAGCAATGATTAAGAATGTTTGCAGAGCCGGGGAGATGGCTCAGCAGCATACAGCACCTGCTTAGGCAAGCTTAGGCAATCCGAGGGACCTTGGTTCAATCCAAGGCACCACATGCTGTACCAGCCCCAGCCTCAGGCCAGGCTGAGCCAACAGCAGGGGTGGGGAGGATGTTTTGCATTTTGACTGAGTCATTACTACACAGTTTAAAATACACCGAGCTTTAGATTTCACATTTCTGATATATAACATTTTAATATTTACAGCTTATTAAATAGTTTATAGTTTTAGTTTGTTAATTCAGTTTAAAACATTATACAGAAAGCAGCATTTGGGTTACTTCTAATTCTGAATAGCATCACGTTGATTTAATTATAGTCTACGGCCATACCACCCTGAACACGCCCGATCTCGTCTGATTTAATTATAGCAATTTTTTGCATTTACAACTCTACCTCATTTATACAAAGTTACACATATTTCCCAATGGACCTAATTCTAAAAAGTAATTACCATGTTCGTATCATTTTCTTCCTGTACATTGGTTAATCTTATTTTTTAATTCCTTTTTTTTTTTTTATAATGTGTGAAAGAAACGGATGTTACATTTGGAAAGCTACTGTTCTTTCATCAAGTTGAATATTAGAAAAAGTGTATCATTTGTGTTAAAAACTTCGATTGCAAAGAGGACTTTGTAAAATGAAGATAGTTTTATCTTAAGTAATTTCCTGGTGTAAGATCTGAGTTTTAATGCGTCCTCCTTAGAGTTTCTGTATCCATCGGCCTGAAAGTGGGCTTCACCCGTCCGTCACTGTAACGCTGTGCGCTTAATGCTCAGCTGTATTAAAAGCAGAACAAGAACGCCAGGAAGTGATCTTCCTCTGCTTTACATTCATGTCCCATCAATTGTGGACACAGCGCTTTCCTCTGTCATTTGCTATGTTATCAATGATCTGAGGCTTTAGGCCTCTCTGGACCATGTTTTATGGCAACTATTGTATGAGACATGACCGTATGTTGCCTAGCACCTCATCATCTTCTGAGGCCGGCGATTACATACTCCATAGCCTAGGGAGTTTCCTTTAAAAAGATGCTCTTTTTTCCTCTGATGCCTTGTTCTGAAGAGCACCTATTCTTCTCTTCAGTCCAACCAACTTGACATTAAAGCAAGAAGACCTGTTCCTGGGAGAACACGGACATCCTTCCCGGAGCTGCCTGCCTGTGTGCTTTGATGAGACAGTAACTCCCAAGCCTGCTGAGCTGGGGGTCTGCTTTGGTATCTCAGGTCTGCTCATTCCAACTCTGCTCCTATTTCTCTTTCCTGTCCTACAAGCTGGATCTACTGTAGAATCCTAGACACCCTAAGAGGACAAAAAAATCTTATATTGTTATGTGTATGACCCCTGTTTATGACCCCTGTCCGATGTGTGACATCCAGCAAGGGTTAGATTCTTTTCCAAGCAGCTAGCACGTGCCGTTGAGATCCCAACATAGTGTTGAGCAAACGCACTGAAGAACAACTACTACTGAGTTAAAAAACTCAAAATAAAATATAACATTGGCAGATGGAAGTGAGGAGTCTCAGGCAGAAAAGGCAGAACCTTCAGGCTACAACACTCACATAATCAGTCAGCTCCCCGGACAGATCCAGGCATTGACCCTTCCAGTGTCTTAATCAGTTCTGTAGCCTAAGTGTGAGAGTTTCAGAAATTCCCCCAACCTGGGCACTCTCAAAGCGCTGTTTTTCACAGGAGATTCCTAAGTGAGTGAAAGAATATTCAAAATCTGAGTGAGTAGTGTTTTGAAGGAATATGTATCTTAGACAACTAGAAAAATCAACACTGAAAATCAGTTTGTGTTGTTCAGGGAAACTATGATGGCCAGTTTTGTTGTTGTTGTTGTTGAAAGTCCAGGCAAAGCCTGTACCAACTAAGACTTCCGTGACTTTCTCCCATTCTCCTTTGTGGAGCAGGTACGGAGAGTGCTAACAGAATAGAATATTTACTTCACATTGTCTTCCTCGTCTAAAATCGTCTAAGGGTGAAATACTGGAAACTAACCTCCCACATGTTATGTTGCTATGTTGAAACCTCTAAGTCAGCCTCTCTGGTCTACATCCCCTCCCGCCCCCTCAGCTCTCCTGGGGAACGCAGGTAGCTCTGCCAGTGGAGAGGGGATTTATTATGCCACTGTACTTAGATCTCCCTGTGGAGATATCCAATTTTACACTATCTCTTCCTTCGAAAAGAAAATAGATGAGTTAGCTAAACTGTTAGATCTTACTTCTGGATTCGCCACAGATTTTTGTCCCAAGAATTGAAATCCTAGCTAAAGCTACATCAAAGACACAAACTTCAACATTTAACTCGGATTGATAGTCGATGGAAGTGTTTTATTACTTGTCATAGGCTGAGGGCCAAAGAAACTTGTTATAGATAAGTAAATTAAAAATAGGAAACACACTTGGAAATGATTCCTTTTAAATAGATACTTCTAAAATACGTATATTGAAAAATTGACCAAACAATCTGAACAACTACTTTGAAGATAACAATATGCAATATAACAACTACTGTTAATTTCCCATCCATCTTTCAAATTGTGCATTGTTTTTATTGTTTGTTCTCTTTAAAATAAAAAATAAATGTTATAGAATAGTTCAGTGTAAAATTGAGTAAACTATTTCTTTAAAAATCTGAATATATCACTTATAGTCTTGTCAGAGACTACATGTATGTTCATAAAAGCTTTCCAAAGGAAGGAAGAAAAGTGGAAGTGTTAATAAATACCCCTTTTTGTATGTTCCTTTGTTTATTTTTGGAGATGTCCTTGGGACATATTTATGGTGAATGCATATACTTCAATTGTAGATAGAGATAGATAGACAGACAGACAGATAGATAGACAGACAGATAGAGGTAGCTTTCTATTCAACACAGTAACTAATATATATCATTGCAGCTTGATGCACCGCAGCCTGGACTAAAGCTCAGTGTGTCTCTCTTTGCAGCCCGTATTCCGCAGGCCACCTACCCCCTGGAAAGTTACAGAAGAAAGACATTCTATGATATATGTCTTTAATTCCTCCCAGCCTTAGCAATAGTTATAAGCAGCGTTTCACCATTTTTCTGTTTCAAAGGAATGGTCTAAAAGAAATATGAGTTTAAATATTACATTGGATTCAGTATTAAAATACATTCATTGTATCAAAATACAACATTTTTAAAGAAAACCCTCTTACAGCTACTATGGATACTCTTGGCAAATACTTAGCACAGGGTGGGCATTCAGCACAGGCTCACCAGGTCACTGCTCATTAAAATAAGTCTCTCTGCTCATCAGTGCACTATGTAATTTATTATCCATAAAACTAAGATGGAAAGACTACTAGATAAGCTACAAGAATTTCTTTCACAAATCATAAGCCTGTAATACACTTTTGAATCCACGTTAAAACTAACTAAAATGGCACAAATTTTATTCCACACATTGCTTTGTAAAATACATAATAGCAAGATATATGGTGCAATATATTATAGTCATGAAATATGAACAAGTAATGTATAAAGATGAAAAGTGCAAACATCTCTAAGAACTATTCTTTGTATAATTTCAAGTATTCAATATCTTCTGGTTCATGTTGCTTTTGATAATTATTTGAATGAAGAAAATATTCCAGAAAACATTTAAGTGCAAATATGATAATCAGATTAATGTTAATATTCTTATCAACACTGTGCATTTATTGTATTGCACGTCAAGTTTTCAGCTAAAATTAATATAGTAAAAACAGTTGTCGATTTCGTTCTGTTACCAGCTGAAGGTTGCTCAGGTCACAGCCCCTGCACAGGGGGCAGTGGGGTCATGTTTGACCCTGAACAAAAGTTATCTCCACCTAAATTATTCTATTTTTTTGAAATGTGTCTTAGATTTAAAGGAGCAATTCCAAGGCCTAATTCCATACTGATCAGTTTTAATTTTAGGGTTAACAAACTAAATAACCTAAGAACATATTCAGGCTTGGGCATATCACTTTGAAAGAAGGAAATCTAACATAGCCTGAGGTAGATAGACTCTAATCCAAAATATCTGAGTTTTCCTAAGTGGCATGGCAAAAGGAAGAAATGCCAGAGCTAGAACAATATTCGTTTTGCATTTTAAAGCCTTAAATATGCCAATTACTTTCGTCATCATTCTGGAAACAGATAAACTTGGTGTCACTGTTAGAGTTCAGCTGCAGTGACTTTTTTGTTGTTGTTGAAAACAAATAGACTATGAAAGATTAGATAGAGACAAGTTAATCGTGCAGAATCAGAATAGGTATCGTAAGCAAGGCACCCCATCTTCCAGTCCTGCTGGACTGGTGAATGAGGAAAGTGGAAACCAAAGGAAGGAAAAATACTAGAACAGAAAATTAGTACGTTTGGGGAGAGAAATGCAAATTAAGTAGAGTTAATATATAAAATAATAAGCTGGGATTGTGATGTGCTATAAATGACACACATACACACACACACACACACACACACACACACACAAAGTAAATTTAAAACTGTTAAAACTAGCGGTCAGGTAACTTGGTTGCACAGAATGATAACATAAAAAGCTAGGAGGTACGCGGGAGCATACAGCCAGAGAAGCTTATGCAAGGGTTTGCAAAACATCCAGCAGTACAAAAAAGCTTAAAGAAAAGGGTATGCTACCAATTGAAAAAGTATCAGAATGCAGGCCAAGTATTCTGGCAGTCTCCAAATATCAGAACTTTCAGACAATTTGGTTTCATGAAGACAAAACCTTCCAGAAAGAATTATGAAAATCTGTCCCACCTGGAAATAAAACGAGGCATCAAAGGAGAAAAGCATCACGACTTTAACTGTCAAATGGTCCGAACAATTCAGGGGAAAAGACGAGCTATTAATAACTGCTTCACATGCATAATCTTTGCAACTTAAACTCTTCCTTACTGACAGACATTGTTAGTGAAATCAATCACCATTTGCCAAAAGAACAGTATCTTATCTCAGCCTTCTAATATAAACCAGAGCAGAGTTAATGAAGATGTACTAATGAAGGGCTCAGTATTGACGTTCTCGACTCTCACACAGTAAAACAGACAGACAGCACAAGGGTGGGACAGGACCGGACAGGACAGGACAGGACAGGACAGGACAGGACAGGACAGGAAATGTTACTCAAATTAACCAGTACATAAAAAGGAATTTCTAGGCACAAGAGATATTATATTTTAGGAAGACAAAACTATTTATATATTTTGAAAATTATCAACTTAGATGACAACATACATAAAGTTTTGAATAAAAAATGGAGCTCTTTCATTATTTAACAGGTCTAAAGACTGTTACCAAACATTAAATATTTTAACTGGTTAAAGACAACTATACTTATAGAAATAAAATAAAAAGGAACTTTACCACAAGAGCTGTCATCTTTGTTTGTTTACATTTTTATGGGGTGTGATTACATGTGATTATATTATAGTAAATAATGTTTGCTTTCATTATTAAAAAGCATATGGACATAGTCAGGTAGGAATATATTAAGTAAAATAGCATTCGAGGTTTCAGCATTTGTGTTCCATGTACAATCAATGTTTCTTAGAGTAATAGATCCGTGTCGTCCAAAACAAGAATGAGTAAAACCATACACAAATACATGAAAGTTACACTTATAAAAGTAAATGAAAGTCAAGGTACTCTAACAGAAGGAAATCACTAATATAAATATTTGATGAATCCCACTCACAAGTAATGCAAAAAAGTACAGAATGTAAGGTAGCCCATAGGTGCACCTATTGTGAACTTCGTGCTGTGTCAGGACTAAAATAACCAAACTGTATGCAGGAATAGCTACACAAGGACTTGGAACCAAGCTAGTAACTTCAAAGTTCCATCCCTTTTGTTCTCTAGTCTACCAAGTGTAAACTTCATACTACACATCACGATGTCACTGAAGTGCGCCTGTTGTCACAGCTATGTTTTACCTAAGTTCATTCACTTCTGTGAGAGGGAGTCAACATGTATCTCTGTAATCCAGCAGCAGATGAGTGCTACCAGGGAAAGGACTGCCATGGCTGCAGGGCCCAGGCGCTTAGGACAGTGCCTAGTGGCCGCTGGTATGAAGGAAGGAAGGAAGGAAGGGAGGGAGGGAGGGAGGGAGGGAGGA